>JACCIZ010000354.1:0-81874 GCA_025506415.1 Flaveria robusta
TTTTTCTTATTTTCTTACATCAAATTTATCAAAATTGGTGTTTTTGAGCATTACCAATTGAATTAACTGTTGGTGGAGATGAAATTTGGTTGCAGGTCAGTGATGGTTCGCCTGTTGCGAAGTGGAAGGGGGGAGGGCGATATATTACCATGTGGTTTCTGATGATTTTGGGGAAATGGAGAGAATGCACAGGGGTTTGCATTCAATTCAAGGGGAATGGATGTGTGAAGGAATTGACCCGAAAGCTCGAGGAAGAAACGGGGTTGAAGAAGATAACGGTGTGCACGCGTAATCCAGTGAATGGGAACCTTTACCCTCTTGTGTTGCAGCTTCCTCCCAAAATACCATGAGTGTTGTGGTGGTTCAGAGCTCTGGTTCTGAAGATGAATGATTTGTGATCTCAAAATGAGTTAATGGTGTATATACTATATACTGGAGTCTGCATACATAAGGTGAGAATTTTTGGGAGTTGGTTATACATTACAGTGTTATATGAATGATATATACACATATATCTGGGTCATGGGTGTTTTTTTGTGAATGACATGCTAGAATTTATTTAGTTCATCAAATTATATGATGCAAATAGTGTAATTCTGTTCTAGTTTGTAATTGTTGTAGCAGTTTAAAAGATATTGAAGTTGCTATAGCTACCTTCACCCATGAATATACAAACAAAAATTTCAGATCATATAGCAAAATTCTTGATTCCATCACATGTGTTCTGTTTTAGTTAGATATATGACATAGCTGGCATCTTTAATAATCATATAATGCCATGTGAGTGGTTAAACCATATGGGTGGGTGGGGTCTTTTGTCATTTGGGTCCACAATTTTTTGGGGTCTTTTGTCAAGAAATAGGAATATGCTTTTATAGCAATTGGACAGTTGTTTAAGACTGAAGATTTAGTGGTCAAACACAAAATAAGCAGCTTGAAAAACCAGAGATGGAGAAGAGTTCTTATGGATTCCTAGTCACACACAGTGTCAAACACAGAGTAAGCAGCCTAAAACATGTCAAAACCACTAGATGTGTGAGACCTTAGGTTTTAAAAAGTGTGCCTGAGGCGCGCCTAGGCGCAAGGCGACTCTCGAGGTGAGAGTTGGGGCTTTTTGTAACACAAGGCGCATGCTGTACAAGAAGCGCAAGAAAAAACGTGATTTTTTGTGGAAAAATCCCTCTGAGGCGCACTCTTCTTGTACAGTTTTTTTTTTTTTTTTTTTTTTTTTTTTTTTTTTTTTTTTTTTTGCTTCAAAGTGCTATAAATGTTGCTAAAGAAGTTATACGTACATTTAACTTATAAATTAAAGCATATATAAACATTATTTATAGCTATAATTTGGGTGGGGATGCTAAAAACTTATAGGATTATATTTAAAAAATTATATAAACACTTAGCGCTTCGCGTACAAAAAGCCCTCCGCTTTTGCCCTTCGCGCTTCATTTTTAGACCTTGTCGTCTCGGTGCGCTTCTCGCTTTTTAAAACCAAGCTGTGACATGTTTATATTATGCGTCTTGAGCCTTTGACTACCATGACATAGTGAACACACATTTAGCAAGAATCAGAGAGGAGAAGAAATGAAAGGAAAAAATTGCATAAATGATCCCTATGGTTTAATCAAATTGCATGTTTGGTCTTCAAACTTTAAAAATTACAAAGATAGTCCAAACTTTTGTGTAATCATTGCATGTTTGTTTCCTTGACATTAAATTCATTCTTTTTTATGCATTATATAAAATTTGAATTAACTTTTAAATTTAATTTTAGGGACCAAAAGTGTAACATTCACATAAAAGTTTGGACTAACTTTGCATTTTAGTAAAATTTAGGGACCAAATATGTAATGACTATACAAAGTTTGGACTAAGTTTGTAATTTTTAAAGTCTGAGTTAATTACATGATTGGTCCTTGTGGTTTGCTCATATTGCAATATTGATCTCAACTTTTGAGAAATTACAGGTTTGGTCCTTATTGTTTGTCAACACGTAACACGATTGGTCCCTGACAATAACTTTGTTAATTTTTTCATTTAAATGAAGGTGAAAAGTCCAAAAACCCCCTAACTAAAAGACAATATATAAATATAAATTAATTTATATGGGTCCCACTTTTTCTTAATTAAACAATTAAATATAAATTAATAATACACAGATATATACACACACACACATACATATATGTCACCATCAACCCCCCATCATCGTCCCAACCTTCACCATCGCCGGCAACCCACCACCATCATCTCCGGCAACCAACCCCCACCACAGTAACACTAGCATCACCACCATCATCGTCGACAACCCACCACCCACCATCTCCGATCGTTCTCAATGGATGTGGATGTGGGAACTGATGATGATGATAATGATATTGTGTTGTGGGACGGTGGAGGTGTGGCATGAGAACGATCGGAGATGGTGACTGGTGGGTGGTGGTTTGGGTTACAGTGGGCGGTGGTGCTGGTGGTGGGACCAACTTGATCGGAGATGGTGACTGTTGGGCGGTGGTTTGGGTTACGATGGTGGCGATGGTTTGGGTTACGGTGGTGGGCGCTGGTTTGGGTTACTATGGTGGCGGTGGCTGAGATGTGGAGAAGATGATGATGTTGGGGATTTCAGACGGCGGTGGACTGGGGTGGTGGCGATGGAGATCGGGGGAGATGGATGTGGGATAGAGTGGGACCTGCATTAGTCGGTGATGGTGGTGATGGTGGGAGCCGGCGGTGGTGGCGTTGGTGGCGATGGTGTCAGCCGGTGGTGGTGAATGGGTCAGATTGTGAAAGAAGAAGTGGAGAAGGAGTGGGACCCACTTCTAGTATTTCTTTTAGTGCAGGGGTATTTTAGACTTTTTACATCAACTTAATTGAAAATTTTAACAAAAGTTAGTGTTAGTGACCAATCGTGTTACGAGTTGGCAAACAATAAGGACCAAACCTGTAATTTCTCAAAAGTTGGGAGTAATATTGCAATATGGGCAAACCACAGGGACCAATCGTGTAATTAACTCTAATTTTAAGGACCAAAAGTGTAACACTCACATAAAAGTTTGGACTAACTTTGCACTTTAGTAAAATTTGAGGACCAAATTTTCAATAACTATACAAAAGTTTGGACTAATTTTACAAATTTTAAAGTCTAAGGACCAATCATGCAATATGGTTAAACTGCAGGGACCATGTATGCAATTTACTCAAATGGAAGTATGAGTAGTAGTCACTTAAGCGGCCTATCACGCCCATTGCTTCACAGATCTATAGCTAACACATGACTTATTTGACTTGCTAGCTGACTTAACTATCATTAACTAACTCTAACTGATCGAGAACTGACTTGCGAAGTAGACACGCATCAGAATATCATATAATGCAACTGACTGGACTCACATAACAAGAATTAAGGATTTAATTGTCTCAAAATAAGTAGAATGTATTTACGTTCTTAACTTTGGTTTAATCTCAAATTTCACTGTGTTGATGGCAGAAAAGGATTTACCAATTGCCACTAACATGTTAAGTAATTGTTACTGGTTCTTTCAGGAAATAACCACTGTCAATTAGTTAATAATCTGAACACAATAAAATTTTTCTATATCTTGTATGTGAAAGATAACATAGGCATAACATGTGAGAAGATTATACTACTATGTTTATTGTTCGATCATACACATTTCTCATTGAATCAACCCATTCTTTCCTTCTTTACAACAATTTTCTAATCTGTAGCTCAATATACTTATAACAAAAACTTACATGCAAACATGCGTAAATATAGTTGTAGCTTTTAAGAACTATATATTGAGAGAGAGATGTGTCACCTGCAAAGAACTCATGAGCCACACCATCTATCTCAATGGTGCTGCAACCAGGCTCCTTGACTACACCCTTATCATCCATTAGCTTTCTCACCGCACCAACCTCGTCCCACTTACGAGCCACTGCATAAACTCTAGACAAAAGCATGTACACACCACTCAAGTTACTCTCCTCTTCTGACTCCATAATCTTTATAGCCATTTCTTCACTAACCTCTATCCCATGGTTCTTTTAGAGCAGGCATCAAGAATGCTCCTCCAGATTACAACATCAGGCTTAATGGGCATGTTGGACACAACATCTAGCGCCTCAGCAATGAGCCCGGCTCGAGCCAGGAGGTCAACCAGGCAACCATAATGCTCCAACACCGGTTCAATCCCATAACGCGTTGGCATGATGCTGAAATAATTCTGACCCTCATCAACCATGCCACTGTGCCTACAAGCACTTAAAACTCCACTGAATGTAATCGAATTGGGCGTTACTCCTTCATCAACCATTCGTCTCAAGTACTCTAAAGCTGCTTCAGCCTGCCCATGATTCGCGAATCCATGAATCATCGCGTTCCATGATGTCACATCACGTTTTGCCATTCTTTCAAATACAAAATTAGCAGTATCCAATGATCCACATTTACAATACATATCTAACAGAGAGTTATTAACCAAAACATCATCAGCCACTTCAGGGCTGCACCTCTTCAACACATAAGCATGAACCCACATCCCAAGTGACAAAGCCCCTAAGCCAGCACAAGCGCGTAAAACACTCTGAATCACGAAACTATCCGCTTCAAAACTCTCCTGCATCTCACGAAAAACACATTAATGCGTCATCAAACTCGTTCAACTGAACAAGAGCATCAATCATAACATTCCATGACACCACACTTCTCTCAGGCATTTCATCAAACACCTCTCGTGCATCCTCCAAACGCCCACACGACCCATATAAATGTATCAAACTGTTGTTTATATACACATTTGAAGCAAACCCAAGTTTAACAATATGCGCATGAAGCTGTTTCCCCGCAAACAACGCAAACAAATACGCACAAGCCTTCAACACAAAGGGGAAACTATGCTTATCAGGAGCAACATTCCCTTCACACAACATCTTTCTGTAGAGCAAAAAAGCTTCGTGCTTTCGATCATTGCTTCGAGCACAAGCTCTGATAATGGTGTTCCAAGCGAAAGAATTGGGGTTTTCGATGTGGGTATTGAAGAATATGAAAGCGTAATCAAGGTCGTGTAGAGATGAAAAATGGAGGATTCTACTGTGGAGGAAGAGGGTGTGTGGGTGAGCAGTGGTGGTGGTGCGGAGTGTGTGAGCGTGAATTTGCTTGAGGTGAGACATGGTGGTGCAGTGGTTCAGCAAATGAAGAAGACGGTGGTGATGGGTGGTAGTTTGAAGGTGGTTGTTGGTGGTGACGGTGGTGGGCACCGTCGGAGATGCTGCCGTTGCAAGAACCATATTTGTTTTCTGTTTATCCAAGTAATTTTAAGAGAGAGATATATATCTGTACACATAAACATGTTATATGAACGTCTTTTGACAAAAAAAAAAAAAACAACAAAGTGTCGTGTTCTCGTGTTGTTAGACCTGAGCTGTATCAGACACTAAAATATCAAATAAGTTAATTTATGTTCTTTTAAAATATGTTAGTCGTTACGATCGGTGATTCTTTTATATTACTGAGCGGTATTGATTATTGAAGTAAGGATTTTTAAAATATTTTATTTTTAGATATTGATTTTCTGATTGTTTATTTATATTTTCGTATTATTTTATGATTTTGGTTATTACCTTTTGGGTTTATTTGATGTTTTCGTAAAATAATTATTTTTAAATTTAAGAAATAAACAGTGTTAAATTTTAGTCGGATAGTGTAAAATTTTCACCCCCCCTCCCTCCTAAAAGAATTAATTTCGCCCCCGCCCCCGCCACCCCTACGAAATAGTTCAAGATCCGCCACTGATAAACAGATTTTTAAGTAAATCGTTTAGTTAAAAACGAGTAACTCAATTTGTTTCTTCACTTGAGATGAAATCCTTTTGATGGAAAGACTGTTGTAACAACAAACAGAACCAGAAGATTGAGTTTATTTGTTTTATTATGGGTAACAAATAAATTATTTATATACTATATTTGTAATAGCAAAAAATAATATAAATTAATAATTCATTAAATATTAAAAAAATACAAAATATAAATAAAAAACTAGAAAATTAAAATAAAATTTAAAATTTAAAATTAAAAAACCTCACAGCCGTGTGGGCTAGTTACTACCCAAAAGGTAAGCATAACGACGAATACGAACCATAAAAATAACATGAATTGACTTATTTAATATTTCAAAATAATACGACCCATATATGACAATATGATCAATATCCAAATGTCGGGATAACACAAGATTGTATCTATAACATGCTTCAAAAATTTTTGGTTTCGTTGTACTTACTAACATACCCATATTAATTAACTAAACACTTATTTAAGAAAAATTATACAAAATTTTCCAATATTAATGGACAAAATATAATACACCAATACACCTATAAGTAAATTATCTACTAGACATTTTTAGTATGTTTCAACCATCACTAGATTTCATCATAAGTTATTCAACTCGACATCATCTTCCATCACATACATCTTGCTCTTGTACTTGTACTCGTACCTAGAAGCAACTATAACAAAATATACCATATTTGCAACTCCAAGTCCGGCAATCACATAATAATAATAATCAACTCTTCCGGCATTAATATTAGCCGTTAACCAGTCGGGCCGATCATGTTTTCCGGTGACGTTATGAATGACCATCACCAAACCACTACTAACATAATTAGCCAACCCAAATATCACAAACGACATCGAATTCGCGAAACTTTTCATGTTTTCGGGGAATTCCTTGTAGCAAAACTCAATTTGTCCAATAATAGTGAACGCCTCCGCGAAGCCCATTAGAACAAGTTGTGGAGCGAGCCATATGACCGATAGGGGTGCAACCCCATCAGGGTGGTTGTGGTGCGTAGCCGAGTGTCGTCTCATTTTCTCGACTATTGCAGCAACCACCATGGATAGAATGGAGAAAACCATGCCTATGCCAATTCTTTGGAGGAGTGTGATACCAGTTTCATGTTTTGTGATTTTTCTAAGTGATGGGACCAGGATGCGGTCGTATATGGGGAGCCATATGCCGATGGTGATCATGGAGAAAACCGCGAGTGAGCCAGGTGGGATTTGGAAATGTGGACCTAGGTGGCGGTCCATTTTCAGGGCTTGTGATATAGTGAAAGTCCCTTGTTGAAGTATCGCGACATAACAAATGACCCCAGAAGCTAAAATGGGGATTAGTTTTATTAGTGTTTTTACTTCTTCGATTTGCCGTATGCTTGCTAGTTTCCATGGATTAACTCGAGATCCATCGGAATTAACTTCACCATCCAATATGATACCAGCTTTATTCAGAGGCCTGAATATAACAAACAAACATATTCAGTAAAATCTTACTCATAACATGTTTTTGGATTTAAAAACCTATATATATAATTAAGAGTTACCTGAACTCATCAGTTAAAGGTAACTGGTATGCTCCTTTGGGGTCATAAAACTTCACCTCGATGCCCGTCTCGTTGGGTTTAGGAAGCTTGAGATCGCGTTTCTTGTAAGCAATGATGAAAACCTGAGCGATGCGGGAGAAAAGGCTACCCTCGGGTTTGACATAAACATATAACTTAGTACCGGCAAAGAACAACGCAATGGAGCACACCATGAGGGCGGTCGGGATGGCGAAACCCCAGACCCAACTAACCGAGTCTTGGATGTAGACCACAAGTGTCAAGGCAATGATCAGAATGATGGTGAAGGTGGTGTAGTACCAATTGAAGAAGCTATTGATGTCTTTCCTACCTTGATCAGTGGTTGAGTCAAATTGGTCCACACCAAAGGGGAGGCTACATGGTCTGATCCCACCTGACCCTATGGTCAAGAACCCCAAGGCTAGGACCAACACACCCATGTGGATTGTGGTTGGACCCTGGCATTGGTCCATGTGGGCTTGTTCAGGGGTGCATGAAGCTGGGTGTAGTGCTGGTATTGCAACTACAAGGGTCAGGGTCACCATTCCCTGTATGAAATTAATATTGCACAAAGTTAATAGTAGCATTTTTTCATATGTTATAAGCTGCATATATAGCATATTATAAGTTTTGGGAATGAGACTAATTGTAAAATAAATACACATTAATAACAAAAAATTGATTTTATGCAACTTTTAATTTGACACGGACATGTTGAGATCATGAATCGTGAAATTGATTACATGTAGCACCAAAAAACAATGTATTATGAATCAAAAATTTAAATTGTTGGCAATTTATATTCACCAACGATTATTTTATTTGAATGAATAAAATGATTATTAAATAATTATAACGAAACAATGATCATTAGCCCAACTGGTTAAGGTGAGGTGCCTATAACATGTAAATATTGGGAGATCATGAGTTTAAGTCTCACTATGAGCAAAAATGCTTAGGGTTGAGCCATAGGGTTTTCTCAGCAATGGGTTTCCTCCTAAGGGGGTTGGGGGTGCGGTCTCGGCTGGGAAACCAATAGGTGAGCCCGATTAAGATAACACCTATTCTCCGAATCATGGTCGCATATTTGCCGTTCAAAAAAAAAAAAAAAAAAATAATAATAATTATTATTATTATAACGAAACTGAATTTGTAAAAATCTAAGAATTCTCTCTTTACTATTATACACATGCCCAACTATCTCTAGCGATTTTCTAACAAAAAGCAAAAGAGAATACTTTATTTTCGGTAAGACACTCTCACTCTTCAAGTGTAAGTTCATGGAGAATTCATTAGTATATTCGGTATTTATTGTGGTCTTGCATGTCTTTAAATGAAAATGCATATGTAAATGCATGGGGTTAAAAGTCAACGCGAATAAGGATGGTGGTGGCCTTAACTTAGCATTATTTCTTGCATGTCTTTAAATGTAAATGCTCAGAGTTTGAGTTTAAGAGTGAATATCAAACACACACCGTATACAAATACTTAAAATCCGAGACATTAGGATGGTTATGGATCTGGTAAGCGGGTCATGTGTGACCAGATACAGGATTAATTTTTTTTTTTTTTCGCGGGTATGAGATTGCATCGTATATCCGTCACCCGACTCGATTACCTGACTAGGCATACCTGTTTACCCGATTATATGCCCATAATTATTTTATATTTTAATTTATTTACTTAATTGTTATATATAATTTTATCTTTTTATCTTTTTACTTAGTATCTTTTTACTTATTAATTATGTGTTAAATATACGCGATTAAACTTCCTATCAATTGTACTATATTGTATCTAACAAAGTTATAACATAACTCGATATTTGTTTCTAAAATAAAAGAGTAGTAGCAATAGAGCATCAACAAAAGAAATATTTAGAATTAACGAAAATGTTATTCAGTACGAATATACAAATGTAACTTTATATAATTTCCTAATTTCAATAGATACTCGATGGATATATCCAAAGAGTAATTTCTATAACTTTAACGGGTATATCCGGTTACCCGCGGGTATGCCCAATACCTTACGGATAAATACTCGATACATACCCGATGAATTTTAGGCTAGATACGGGACATACTATTCTAATTAGAAGCCCAACCCATTGCTATCCCTAGTTGAGTTAAGAAGTTTATTAAAGATGTATACATATTATTTATATAGCAGTGCATTTATTAAATATTATACAGTACTGTTTCACGGTGTTGAACTGTTAACAGTATTAAATATATATAAATTGCATGTTTGTATTAATTGGGTAAAATTGATTCTTTTAGCTCGAATTTTTGGAGCTACATGTCTCTACATACATCCAAAATATCCAATAGTGTAATAGAGATTTTTTACTAAATTATTGATTTAAATTAAAAAATATACACATGTATAGAGTAAGACGTTAAGTTAATACCGAACAAAATTAACAAATTAAACATAAATCATTTTATTTTTATCTGTAGTCCGTATATTTTAAGTATTGTTTTTACATAGAAATACATATAATCATATACGTAAAAAAAACCTTTATATTAATTTATTCATATGTTTTTTTAATCTTCAACTGTTGCCTAAACAAGTAGATCTAATATATCCTACGTATGAATTACACGTACACGTATGTAAATTATATTTATTTTGTTATGTGTGTTCTTGTAATATTTAATGTTCTGCATAGATTCTTTTGCTACATACACATATTATATGAAACATTTAAAGTGTAGAAGGAGATGAAGAAAAACGTACAAGTAAAGAAGCAAATGAAGAGAAGGCAATGACCCAAAACTTTCCAACACGCGCGTCGGAGATGTAGGCGCCGATGAGTGGAGTAAAATTGCCAATTCCCGACCAAATATTTATCACATACGAGGATGATACTTGACTCATATGAAAGACACTCATTAGAAAAACAGTAAAATTAGCTAGCAACCCAATGCTTGCCAATCTCTCAAATGATTCCATTCCTACATAATGATAATGATAATGATACTGTTACTGATATGTGTATGGTTTTATTTAAAATCATTCAGTAACTTACGCTTTAACATATGTTTTTACCTAGTACATAAGGCATGGATTTCCAACCACCGGGCTTTTGTCGGCCGGTCTTTGATAATCGATGATCGGGTTTTTGTGATGGTGCTGTAGGCATGTTTCTAAAAAAGTAGAATGTGGTAATGAGCTTGTTCTTCAACACCTATTTATGGTAGCAAGCTGGGGGGGGGGTGGTGTTCATGATAAATAGAGCGTTAGGTCAAAGATACTAATTAATTGGAGGAGTTTGCTTGTCTTCAACTCTATAAATTGATTGGACCTTTTCAACGGTATAGGACGTATGATATTAATTTGTTACATTTATGTAAAATGATTTATAAAGACTTCACTTGTGATGCATATGGGGACGGGACGGGGACATGTATCGGTTTATTAATTTTGGATTTAAAAACAAAGTGTTTTAATAAATAACAAAAAAACTAAATATTATATTTATATATATCAATTTATAACAAAACATCAAATAATATATGTTTTGATGTAGATTTACATTTTTAATTTATACTAGTTTTGTCCCCTCCCATGTTGCGGTGGGGATCCATTTAGTTGCTTGGGGTTTTTCATTGACAATGAATTTATTTTGCATAGCAGTTATGCCTAAGTATTGTTATTCGACAAAAAAGAAGTCGTGTTAAGAAAAGAGTAGCCGTGTTGTGTCACTGTTATTTATATTATACGGATAACAATGGTGTTACGAAAGAGTTTGCTTTCTTAAGTCATGTCACAAAAGGTAGTTGTGTGCAACGGAACTCTCATGGAAACTTGTTCATGGTTGTCCTTTATGTTTTTGATTTAGGTATCTCGCTTTTATGTATCGCTAATCTCGTTGATGGGGAAACAATCGAAATTCAAGTTTTTATTTCTTAATTCATAAAGTAGTAGTTATGTAAAATGCATAACTTTAGAACACACCACTGATGCAAAGCACAAATAGTTAAGAATTTTAGATAAGTTCAAGTTACCGGTGTCAAACAATGTGCTTTAGAAAAAAATTGCGACAAATTTGTAACGCATTGCGGCCAAAAAATGGTTGTAAGCTGGCGATTGAAAATCGGTCGCAAAAAACAGCAATCACAAAAACTTGGTTGCAACACGATCGCAAAATAAATAGTAGCAAAGTAGTTGTAAGATTCACAACGCCGATATTGGTCGCACGTTGCAGAAATAATGATGGTCATAAAATGGTTGCAACAGGACAACTACGACGTGTGCTTTTCTTAACGCATTTTCAATCACTAAATGGTCGTTGCAGGACAATTGCGATCGTTTTATGACCGAAAAACAATCATAAATGTCCGGTCTTTTAACAATATAATCAACCAACAAAGTAGATGAGGAACGTAATGGTGTTATGGTGTCAAGTGTATAAGAGCATTCACCTTAGCATTCTCATTCATATTATCATCTCTAAACTAGAAAGAAAACATGAAAAAATATATAGTTTTACTCTTATATCAGGTTTCTCATCCTTATTTTCATCATTTATATTTTTAAGAAAAATCATATTGACCCCTCATATTTAGGGGACACCATACGAGTTTCATATCTATTATTTTATAATTTTTATGAGTAGTTATGAGAGGAAAAAATATAAAAAAACAATAAAAAGTAATTAAATATTATTTAATTGAAATATATATAAATATGAACAAACTGATGTGAGAAACTTTAAAAAATAAATAAAATTTTAGGTATGATAGGTTTTTGTTAATTTTGAGGGAAACTTTAAAAAATAAATAAAATTTTTAGGTATGATAGGTTTTTGTTAATTTTGAGGGACGAGGATTATGAAATTATTGTGAATGATTTAAACAATTTGGAGTGGGGGCGATGGGAAGATGAGTTATGCGGTCGCCATTTGACTATGTGAGTGTTGAAAGTGAGATATGTTGAGAGGTACTTTTTTTATATTTTACTTGTCAATTTCATTGACGTTAATTCATATGGGTGTGATTCTGGTTTCTTTAGGTTTTTTCTGAAACAACTTCTGGTATCTTTAGATATGTCAAAAAAACTCTTTAATATTAGTATAGTCCTTTAACATATTTAAGAGGCTCGAAATTAAAAAAAAAAAAAAAAGATTTACTTTATAAAAGTGGCAATCAAACATTTTTGTAACAGAAAATCGATACCATCTTACTTTAAACAATTTTAAGAATTAACAAGACATTATCTAAAAACACAAAGTTACATGTATTTTAGATAAGGTTAGGAACTTTAGCATATAAAAATTAGTTTAACGACTTTTATATATGTTTTACAAATCAATAGACTTTAAAAATAATTCAGCTCAGTGATTTTTTTTTTCATGAAAAATAAGAAAGTGTGTTGTTTTTTTATGATGCGGGCGCTTTATGCTATAATTTTCTTGTAAATTATTCTTTAATTTTATTCTGTTTGATTTTTAGAACTTCAATTATTTACCTATTTTTACTTACTTTTATAAATATACAAGAATTCTTATACATTTAAATTACAACTTGAATGATTAATCCCTAATACCCATATTAATTTTATATATTTAAAACAAATGAAATGTTATATATTATTAAAAAGGTCTAGTTTTATGCATTAAATTTTATGTGTTACATCAAAATTATTCGGTTAATCTAAATATAGATATGTATATTGTTATAGACTTATAGTATTTAATAGCAAAATAGCTTATAGTCATACTTCATGAAAAATCAACGTTTATTCCGTAATTGTCTTTCCTACATTTATGTCAGCATTGGTGGCTTATTGAGTGTACTCGCTAGATGGTTAGGAATTAGGATTCAATAAAGGATTGCCCAAAGTATAAACAAATTTTTTCTTTGAAAAGTGGTTTACATTAATCAATAACCTATAATAAAAAATCAACTATGGGTACGCATTTTTTCTTTTTAGCCCGTTCACCTAAGCGTCACGTCCGCATTATCACAAGTCGCTACATCTTTCGATCTTAAGTTACAATAAATTTGAAAACTATTCACCCATATCAATTACAATGGACATTATATTTATGGAGGCCGGTTATTATACATATTAAAATTTTTGTGCGAAGTGTACGAAGTTACCAGCGCTTGACACATGTTTTTTTGGTGGAGAGGTAGTTTCGTCCGCGCCACAATTACGCATAAAAGATATATAATTACGCAAATTATATTCATCATTACGCATGTTATAGCTATTATTACGCAAGTTATATTTATTATTATGCAATGTAAAATTACTCACGTTATAAAAATTATTACGTAAATTATATTTATAATTACGCAAGTTATATGATAATTACACAAGTTATGCTCATAATTGCGAAGATAATAATTACGCAAGTTATACGCATAACATATATACGTTTTAAAAAAACAATAATATACTAATATTAAAGAGGATAAAATGCACGATTTTATAGTGTATTTTTTTAAATAAATAATGTTGTATAAAAAAGTTATATGTGTTTAAAAAACAAAAAAAATTTAAAAAAAGTTAGCAATTGTAGCCTATTTTCAAATCTACCCCTCCAAACACATTTATTGTATGATTATTTCATCTTAAATCTTAATAATTTATAATTTAGATTAATGGTTATTATCACTTCGTACACTTCGCATAAATTCATCATTTTGTACAGTAACTTTTCCTGTATATATATATAACTCATTACCTTTAAATTATTTGACATTTTTCTAAAAGTTATAAGAAATTGTTAATTATGTTAACAAATAATGATTAAGTTATTAATTTTAATATTACCGTTAACAATTTTTGTTTTTATTAAAATAACATTTATTTTTTTAACAAACTTCTATTGATATGACTTTTATCCATCCTTTATAACCTTCAATCCCATTACACAAAGAAGCATTTACATATTTATGAACAATTAGTTTTTAATTTTAACCGTTCCCTATTTTAGTTGTGTATCATTGTTACACACTTTTATAAATTTTATCAAATTTGTTCATTACTTGATTTTTTTTGTTCAACCATTCTACCTTCATTTGTTTATATTATGGAATGACATAATTTTTGTTACTATTATATTATGATAAACTTCTAATTTTAATTTATCTTTTCAACATCATACATACATATATATATATATATATATATATATATATATATATATATATATATATATATATATATATATATTACTATGAATTTATTCAACCATGTGTTATTTTAAGTATTTATTAATTCATGTAACTCAGGGGTCACTAAGTAGTAAAGAATAATGAAAAAACAAAAATTCTTGTGTACATTCCTACTTAATTTATGGGTGATGAATATTTACATCTATAGAATGCTTAAGAATGTAAACGGGCACTTTAAGTATATAGTATAACTATGTCGTTTTATCAAATACTTCACAATTTTTAATATAATGGTAAAACGATGTAGTTATAAATGATAAATTGATATATACTAATGATACTGTTACTGAAACCACTACTATTAATACTGCCACTAAAACCATTGTTACTGATACTACTACTAAAATTGTTACTGAATGTGAATTTAAACGTGACACTAAATGAGAATACTGAATCTAATATACTTTTATTATATTATTATTAGTTATTAACTTATTATTGCGTAGCGTGTGTGTGTATGTATTTATGTTATAGTTGACATCCGTTCACTGAGCAAATAACAATTTACTCAGATGTATATTTTCTTTTGTTTGTACGTTAGGTTACAGGGAAATTCGAGAAGGCATAGAGGTGTGGTGGGGGGGGGGGTGGTTAAGACAGTAAAAGGGAATTTGGTTTTGCAATTGACTATGTTTTGTATTTTAGTTGGAATATTGTAACTTTTAAATCATTTATGAATTGATGTTTAATTTTTAAGTATTGTATGGTGAGACGTAAGCCCTAGTGGGATTGAGGGTGTTACAATTATGGTATTAGAGCTCAAGCTTTTTCCTGTAGAAAAGAAAACACTAGACAAGATATTTGTGCTAATTGGTAGATTTTAGTATGATTATCATAGGCTCTATCGTTAAATAACTTAAGATAGTTGTCCACTTTTATTATAATTTTCTTGAATACAATAAAGAGTAAATTATTATTATTTTAGTCATTAAGGTTTTGGTCAAAATAATAATTTTGGTTCAAAAGTTTAAAAATAACTTTTTTAGTCCAATAGTTTTATTTTTGTAACTATTTTCATCCAATCCGTTAACATTGTTAGTCTTGTTCTGTTAGTTCAATGCTAAAAATTATATATAAATATATAATGCCCCTCATAACAAACATTACACTCACCCAACCTCCACCCCCTTACTTCTTTTCATATTCTTGGTATTCTATTTATCCTATTCTCCCTCTATCTCTCTTCCCCTCTCCCTCTTTCTCTCATCTCCTCTTTCCCCCCTTCTCTCATCGCACACCACCATTGCATGTAAATCGCTCATTCACAAAAATGCCATCACCCAATGACCCCCTTATTGTTAATTAAGACTAAATACCATCGATCGACTCCCTTTGATTTAAAGCTTCTACTTAATGTTTCTTTACATGTAAAGTTTTTCAGTTTAGATTTGGGGCATAGTATTTATTTTTATTTCTAATTTTTTTTTGTCATCAGGGGCGCTATAGTTTTTTTACATTAAATTAACGTAACAAGACTAACGGTGTTAACGGGATAGATGAAAATGGTTACAAATATGAAACTATTGGACTTAAAAAGTTTATTTTAATTTTTCGAAGTAAAATAGTTATTTTGAACAAAACTTAGTAACTAAAACAGTAATTTACTCTACTATAAATTAAGTTAGGTTTACCGTCATTGATAGAGTAAGAACATGTGTGCTTCCCTTGTATAAATATGAAATTTGAAATTGTTACTACTTTCTTATGATTTAGTTATGTTATTTCGAAAAAAAATATTTAGGAAGGTAGAGTTGTAATGCATATATATATATATAATATAATTTTTTTTTAATTTCGAGCCTCTAAGAAGATCGGGCCCTAAATGATCGCGCACCCTCTCGTGATCGATGCTATAGAACGATTTAATGTAAGAAACATGGGTTTTTATCAGAATTCAGCAAACACTATCTTTGAAGAATTTGATTTTTGCTAGGATTTTAAAAAGAGAAAGGGAAGTTTTTGAACCAAAATGTTTTTACTCCTATTTTCTCTAGGAGGTTATTAGTCATAATCTCCTCACTTAATGTCATACTTAAGTACGATCTCTTTTTACTTGACACATACATGATACAAACATATGTGTGCGTGTGTGTGTGTGTGTGTATATACATGGTACAGTTCAAAAGAAATCCAAGAAAAATTAAGAAACTTTTGCAAACTTACGTAAACAAAGTCAATCTCAAGTTAATCATTATCTTTATTATACGAATAACATCGCTACACATATATAAAATTATGTTTTTTATATACATGTATAAATTCGTGTTCTTTAAAAAACTAACACACGTGAAAAATACAACTTGCATAAAGTAAATTTACTGTAAATTGTAACTTACACAGTGTAAACATATGTGTGTAAGTTGCATTTTACACGTGTTAATTTTTTAACAAATCTAAATTTGCTCACATGTATAAATGAACATAATACTGTACATGTATAATAATGTTATTCAAACAATAAAAATAATAATTTAACTTGATTTTGACTTTGTTTTCAGAAGTTTTCACAATTTCTTTAGTTTTTCATTTGAATTAGACTATAATTAAGAATGATTTTTAGCTAATTCAAAACATGTTAAAACAAATTTAATTGAACTCATTTCAGCACCGTTGGAATCGGCTCTTCTCTAAAAGGGATAAACAAATGAAGTTCCATACATCGTTGACCCTTATCGCAATATTAAAAACGATTCAGAATTATTTTTGATAGACTCATAAAAAGAGTATTTTCTTTCATTTTGAACACCGAAACCTTTTGGACCACTAAATAAATGTGGAAAATAAGATAACATAGTTGAATTTTGTGGATGAGTTGACTACCTTCGTTTGAGATTTTTTTCTCACAACTTTTTTATTTGATAACCATCTGATATGTATATAGGAGCTTTTTATCCTAAACCCAAGCCCCAACCTCTACTCCTACATCTTCGGCCCCACTCTAAGTTCGTTCACACCTTACCAAAAAATGTCACGAGACGTGCGAGTCAGGTCAAGTAACGGGTTAAAACGGATACAAGTTAAAATGGACTTGAGCCGAAAAAAGATGTTTAAAAGTTTATTTTCAGTTTTGATTAAAGGATTTTGATTAAAATGAGTTCACCTTCAAATATGGAGTTCTAATAATAATAAAAAGAAAAGGTTATCAAAAATGGGTTCTCTAGCTGTATAGACTTTTATGCTGATTAATGATGACGAATGGTAACCGCGGTGATAGCGATGATGGTCACTATTAATAGGTGGCGGTGACATACAATGGTGGAGATGGTGTTTATCATTTTGGACCCATTTTAAATTAGCAAACTTTATAATAATGACCCAAATTAACTAGTTACATATAGATAGATCAAAATTTTCGATTGTATAATTTTAAAAGACATCAAATTTACCAGTTTTATAGTTTAGTCAAATCCAAATTGTTTGTGGATAGACCCAAATTGACATCTAAAACCTTTTTTTATTTCAAATCAATCAATTTCTTGATAAATGAATAATAATCGCCGGGTGTACTAGCTTTCAACCATGTGACGGTCGCCATTGTACGCTTCATGACATTTATATATTAGGTGTTGGGTAAACATATCTTTTGAATTTTTATCTTACCTAAATTTAAAAACATCAATTCAAAAGATTTTTATTCTTATTTTAATGTAAAAAAGAGATATATTACTGACTATACAAGTTAAAAAAACAATACAATAACTAAAAGTAGATAAAATATAAGTTAAAAAACAATACAATAACTAAAAGTAGATAAAATTATATATTTAACACAAGCCTAATAGTATTAAAAGATCTTGATTTGTTGTCAATCATATGTGTGAGTGGTATCATATTATAAAGATGCATTGCCAAAAAAAAACTCCCTATTTAAGAAAAGAAGATTAAAATAAGTAATTGCCTCATCTCGTTCTCATAAACTAGTTTTTGTGATCCGTTATTATAGTATTATATGTATTAAATAGAATTATTAATTTAAATAGTTAATAATTAAAATTTAAGAATTATAAAATAAATTTTTAAAGATAAAATACGATTAAAATTATTTATAGTTACACGGGTGGATATTATTAAAAAGACTTAATTACACGGGTGGTTTCTTCAAAAACCAAAAGTGAAATCAGGACTAACCATAGGGACCACCCGTGTAATTAAGTCTATTAAAAAATAACAAAAAGTTAATGAAATTCCATCACAACACATCGTATCGATACTCATTTGTATATATAATAAAAGAAAGTACTGAGGTGTGACGTGTAATAATATTGTGTTTTCTCATTTTGATTTTTCTGTCTTTCTATCCTATAAATAAAGATAGTATTTAGTAATTATATTATTTTAAATATTTTCATATTAAAAAAATAAATATTATAAGAAATAAAAACTAGATTCTTTTTCATTTAAAAACACTTAAAAAGTTATAAGATACAATTAAACAAAAATCTTTATAAAAATATGAACTATTTTAAAACCATTTTTTTAGTATTACAAAGATGATTTAAAAAAAGAAAAATAAATTTAAAAAATAATAATTTCATAGAACCAAATTTTAAAAAGACATTATTGTTGTTTTACTTGAAGTACTTAACTATACGTAATTCTATCATATCTTATCTAAAAATATTGTTAATTTTTAATTACAAACAGTTTAATATTTTATTTATTCAACTCATGTAATAAACAAGGTATTAGACCAGTTAAAGAATATTTGAATGTGCCGATGTGGTTGGTTGGTTGGTTGGTTGGTGAATAGAACCGAAAACAATACACAACAAGAAGCTAGGTAAATCAGGGTGGCTTTATCATTATAGCTCAAGAGGAAGTAAAAATCTAAGACTCTTATTACATTACATAATATAAAAAATGCAATGTGAATGAACAGTAGCACTTGGGATATTTTTGCGTTGTGTACAATTTTTTTTTCAAGCACAAGTGGTAAAGGATTGTGTATAAGTTCATAATGCGCGCTCAGAGTATAATAGGGCAGGTCGGCTTCATTTCCTTCGATGTAGCTGAAAGCACTTTCCCGATGTGTTGCGGTGCCATGAGTGCCAATCGCTACTCTTTCCTGCCATCGTCGACTCAAACCATCTTCCCTAAGGGTATGGCGGTGGCCGGGCCACATCTCAAGACTATCGTCTACCACAGCTGCCAGTTCGGTTTTTCTGATATCTCTAGCTATGGTGGCGGAGGTAGTGGACGAGGCTGGGGTTTTGTGGATGTGGCGGTGAGAAAGGGGGGAGTCGAATAGCCGGCGGGCCTCCTTTCTGACCATTGATTTGCACTTTTGGCTACTTTTCAAGCGTCGATTTATGCTCCTGGTCTCCCCGTTTCCTTTTTTGCCGGTGACAATCTTGGTGGTTGCATGTCGGCCTCCCTTCTTTATTTCAGGTTGCCCCAGTCTGAGGTTCGATTTGGCTATTAATTGTTGTGGTGGGGGTGTGTCTGTTGTTGTGGTGGGGGTTGACGTGGTACTAATTTCATTGTGATATTGAGGGTTTTCATGGTTTGACTTGGTGTTTATGCTGTGACTATCGATGATGTTTTGGTTTTTTCTGTGTGATATTGGGGTTTTCAGATCTGGTTTGAGTTAGTGTTTGGTTTGTGGCTGTCGTTGATGTTTTGGTTCGATGATACTACTGTCATGCTTACCTAAGACTTTATTGCTCATTTTGTCAATGATGTTGAGCTTTATCTCTTTTGAGACTCCGTTTACACGCAATATATTATTATACTCTACAGTTGTTAAACTGAATGAACAGTTGTTGTACCGATTTGTTAACGATAATCTGCTAAGACTTTGTTATTGTTATTTGCTTATGTAAATGATGATGGACGCATGTTCATCCGAAATCTTTAGTCGATGATGTTAGACTTTACGTCTTCTGAGACTGTTGGCTTGCAGGTTATAGTCAGATGAGTCTTTGTCGGTATGTTGGTGATTTGACCCTGTTGGGTGAGACTGTTGTTTGCTAACTTCGATGGTGATGGATATCTGCCCATATGAAACCCTTCGTTCTGGTTGTTCGCGGCCGTGATAATACACCATAACCCATGTCGGTTGCCCTGGCTTGGCAATCATTTTCGGTGTGCAGCCGCAATCGTACATGGTTCTGAGTTGCGCTATACAGGATACGAAACATGATAATATTCGAAAGATACACAGTTGTCTGAGTCTTGGTTTATCTTGTCATAATGACGCGCAACGCGCGTGCGGGGTCAACCTCTAGTTCCTTTAATTTATGACATTTAGATTAGTTTTTTTTTTCCTTTTCAAAGAATCTGATTCGTATTTTTGATTTTGATTTGACATGAATAGACTATTCAATTAATTAATTAACTAATAAATAATACCAATGATCCTTAGCCCAACTGGTTAAGGTGAGGTGCTCATGGCATTTAAATATTAGGAGGTCATGGGTTCAAGTCTTACTCTAAGCAAAAATGTTCAGGGTTGAGCTAGGAAATTTTCTCAGCAATGGGTTTCCTCCTGAGGGGTTTGGGGGTGCGGTCTCGGCTGGGAAACGAATAGGTGGGCCCGATTAAGATAACATTTATTCTCCGAAACAGTGTCGCATATTTACCGTTCAAAATAATAATAATAATAATAATAATAATAATAATAATAATAATAATAATAATAATAATAAATAATAAACAGGAATCGAGTCTTAGTTTCAAATTACTATTCAACTAATGAACTATTAAAGAAGAATTTGAAAATTAATTAAACACATTTAGACACAAAACAAAAAGACCTTACGAATTATTGGACTAGATTATGTATATATAAAATTATTTAAAAACCTAGGGCCTAATAGATTGAAAGCATTACGCTCATGTCTAAATTTTTTTATAGATAAGCCGCTCAGGCGCTCATGATGCATAATTGCATATTATTCATGGACGGGAAGATGGGTGTTCTCAAACCCATTGGTAGGAATTACAAGGAGCATAGGATTAAAATATTAAATCTCCATACTCCGTCAACAATAAACTTAATCTACAATGTAACACCCTACGTTAATCATATATCGGTCATGTATAGTAGAGATTTCTAGTTCATAAGAAATTCCTGCCTTTAATATCACAAACGCGTTTTATGTGTATTGGCTGTGGATGAGAGGAGAATTTTACAGTTAAATATGCTCTGATGACAATAATCTAGGGATGAGTGACATACCTGGAAAGTTTTCGTTCGGGCAACCAAAAGCAAATCCGTGAGCTGCTCATGAGTGAAGCGGATAATATTGATGGTATAAGAGGACGAATGCTATATACAATAAACCAAAAATCCAAGATTGGTTAATTTATTGGAAAATTAAAAGTATTTTTATGTCATACTCATGGAGTCATGGATGTGGATGCATGCATGCATGCAGAGAGAATGCCTCTTATGGATACTCATAAAAAAGAGTCTTTATTGCTTTCTTAAACATGGAAACCTTGTTTGATTACATTAGGTGTGTGTTAAATGAGTTAATAGTAATTCTTACATTTTTTAAGGATATATTGATCATAACATGAATTTCAAAGGATATAAACTTTTAACATTTTAATTATAAAGTAGATCATTTAACTATTAGAATGTCCTTCCTGTAACGAAAAAAAATTACATGGTTGAATTTTGTGGATTGATTGACTTTGACCATTTGAGTCTTATTTTTCACAACTTTCTTTATTCGACAGTGTCCTGTTATACCTACATCACCCTTAAACTTAACTACATCACTCCCGCACTCAAATGGTCGTTATATAACAAACTTAAGCCATTGTTTAAATTTCAAGGAGGCCATGAGATTTGACGTAACCTGCAAACAATCATTGCATTTTATGCTCAAACGGTCATTTAGCTTGCAAATGTCCGTTCTACATGTTTTCAAATGATCACTTGTAGGTGGTGTGGGATTAGATTGGGTGTGCTGTAGGTGTTGTTTACCTCATTTGATAATCATCAGATACATGTTTAGGACCCTTTTAACCTAAACTAAACCATGTTCACGCAGGGTTCACTCACACCATACTAGTATAGATGCAAGACGTGCGAATTAGGTCATGTAACAAGTTAAACAAGTACATTTGAAAAGGAATTCATGTCAAAAAGTTAGAAAGTACAAATTTGGTTGTGGTTAAAACGAGTTTTAATTATTATTTATTTGCTTTAAAATAGGTTGTTTAAAAGAATATTAAAATGGATTTAATCACTATACTTGCTTTCATGTCGACTAATGATGACAGATGCAACGATGGTTACAACGATGGTAGCGAAGGCAGTTAGGTATCGACAACGGTGCTTGATACGATAGTGCCCACATAATAGAATTAAAATTGTTAACAGATTGTTTCAACATGATTGGTAATTTGGTTGACCTATAATTTCAAAGTGCATCTTGCTTATTGTCTCATCTTGCCTACTTGGAATAGAGAAATCAACATAGCAGTGACTTCAACCACCAAATGGTACTCCTGCCCCCTCTCTTTCTCTCTTGTAATCGGGTACATATTTAAAATTATAATATCTACCTCATGGTGTCAAACTTTCTTTAAAAAATATATATAATTGATACATAAGGTTTTGTGCGATAAATACAAACAATGGAAAACTCTCAACTGGTGTTTTCTTTTTAAGGTATTTTTTATTTGACCAAGTGGCTGTTTGTTTGCCTTTTAACCATTTAGATGTCTGAATTGTTCAAAGTGTTTGTTTCGTGAGCAAATTTCTGAATGGTTAAATACTTTTGTCTCTGAATGGTTAAGCATTATATTAAGTATGAATGGTTAAGAGTTTTTATCTGAATTGGTCAGACGCCTCTGAATAGTTAAGCAATATACTAGCTCTTAATGATTCAGACATTTTACTGGTTCAGCACTTAATGGTTCAAAACTCTTAATGATTCAGCACTTACCTATTCAGAAGTTGTCAAACAGCCCTCAAGTAACGACAAACATAACCAAACTAAATATGCTAATATTAAACTATATATGAATGTACGAATCAAGTTTTTAAAAAAGAAAACAAAATTTTGGCTAGAGCCCCATATTTACTTCACTTAGGGTCCTAAAAGGCTTGAACCGCCTGGATGGTGCTCACCCTTTTGGACCTATTTTAATGTAGTTATTATTGTAATAGCGACCAAACTTAACCCGTCAAATTCATTAATAGTATACTTTTGATAGAACCAAATTGACCCGTAAACACATATTTTCTTTCCCAATTTCTTAATAAATGTATCATAAGAGTTACGTGCTCCAGCTTTTAACCATGTGATGTGGACAAGCTTGACAACTATATACAATAATAACAAGGCAAATAATAATAATACCATAATAATAATAATAATAATAGATCCTTTCAACCCAACTTGCTAGCTTTCATTTTCTCATTACCAAATATATAATCTTTCAATTATTTCGAGACTTGATGAATTGAATCTAAAAGTAGTAATTATATGGGTCACTGGCATCATATAAGCAACAAGAAAAAAGAGATGAAATTTCCATCACAACACAATTTGTGTTGATTGACTAATACTCATAAAAGAATGTATGAATGTGCCATTGTGGTTGGTTGGTTAGTAGAATCAAAAACTGTACACAACAACAAGAAGCTATGCAGATTATTCATTGATGATAAGACGGTTATTCTCATGCCCGTTGTTGTGAACCACAGGAAGCATAGGATCAACTTTCCACACTCCATCAACAATGAATTTAATCTACAAATAATATGCCAAAATCAGTTATTTGTTAAAAAATTAGAAGTCTGTTTATGCCATACTCATGGATGTATGTATGCAGAGAAAATGCCATATACCTCATATTTTCCTGGATACAACTTGAGTGATGTAGAGAAAATGCCTGTAAATGTTTTCTCCATCTTCACCTGCATTGTTGCCAATCATCATTCTATTCTACTTGCAGCATGTGGATGATCATGCATTTTGCCACATTAAAAAAATCTGTAACGATAATCGAGCAGACCAAAGAATTTACAAAAGGGTACCTGATTGGTCCAACCGTCAAAAGATCCAACTAACAGAACTTCTGATGCTGAATGGGTCCAAAATATGCATGTGGTACGAAGAAGCTTCAAAGTTGCACGAGCACTATCGATTCTCCTTTGTTTCTCCTCTACTAGTTTCTGTGTATCCCTGAAACCATATGCACAAAGAAACAAGCACAGATACAACTGTGAACATCTTGTAATTTCACCTAACAAAATTAATTGAGAAATAGAATGCATACATCACTGATAGTGCCATCTTTCCTTCTAAGACTGCTAATTTTGCACGTATTGATCTCAGTTTATCCCCAGCCTTCATAACCTCATTTTCCTGAAATTCCCACACATCTGAAAGCTGCTGCAACTCACCACCACGGCTTTCATGAACCTGATCAAGATTCTTATCAATGTAAGTGAAGTTCATGCGTATAACAGACCCATAACACCAAGTTATCTAGAAACCCGAATGGTTCTATTTTATACAAAATGAAATTAGCAAAAAACTACAAAAGGGCACAGTGAAAGGTAGAACTTTCAGATAGAAGCACCCTGTTTCAAGTGAGGTTGAAAAAAGGAATATTGATTTCAACTGCTTAAAAGTTGTTCATGGAAGAATTGCTGACCTCTGGGTTAAGTGTCAGGGTTATGGACCTTAGTGAACGAATGGCAGAGGATAGCTCTAGTTGCATATGCTGAAGACGCGATTTGATCTTATCAGGGTTTGAATCCACATTATGATTGTTATTATGTCTCTGTCTCTCTTGGAGTCGTGAATCAATCTTAGCAGCTGCATGCGATGTAAACAAATTAGTACATGTGAGCAACCATTCTTGTGAAGACAGATGTAAATCATTACGACAAGCACATCACAAAAGAAAAGACAATGAAATTCTGCATGTTACGTGTGCATATCTTTCTATGGTCTAGTCATTCAACCTTTACAACAGAGACTAGAATGAACTAAGTAACCGACACAGTTCATATTCTAGATACACATGTGCACAAATCAAAATACTAGCCAATAAGAACATAAACCATCAAACGGAACAGAAACCAAATTCACAAATACACAGTAACATTCACATTAAAACATAAGCTGCAGCAACACCCATCAACGGATTTAACATGCAAGATTAATCTTAAAATTGAGATAACTTAAGCACAATGGTTTGGAGGCAAACAAGAATCACAAGAAATTGCAATATGGGAATAGTAAATTTTCAATTAATAGACTATTGACAACTCACCCGCATTGGTTGACGTATTAAAATCTATAAAACCACCATTGTCAGTGCTTGCAGCATAAGTACCATGCTTGTTTTTCTCCATATGAATGTCAAATGACACACTCCTATGTTTCTCCAGTCTAGTCAGTATACCTTCTATTCCTTTATCTTCTTCAGCTAACGTTTCACTGATCAAAAGAATTATTTTGAAGTCAATTTAAAGTATTATATGCAAGTAAACTTGAACCCATTTTCCATCAACACGTATCAGTTTTCTCTTCGTTTATTAGCAGTTGCATCAGTACAACTTTAACACAAACAAGCATATAAAACAATGAAACCACAACTTTCTGCTATATAAAGATTCAAGGTAAGAAACAAGAGAATGATCAATTCAAAAGAGTAATTTATGTACAATACTACAATGTTCTTGTTTTCGTAACCCTCTACATTAGCACAAATTCTCAAAGTTAAGTGTGATGTAAAATCAAATTTGTCAAAAAAAGTTCTGGCAACAGATTTCTGGGACACACATAGTTGCCTAGGGCCGGGCTTGAGTGGAACCACGCCTTAAGTTGTCTAGGGGCACTGCCACTATAAGGAAAACTATAATCAATCACCCAATCTGTATGAGAACTTAACCGAATTCATCTGTCTTTATTGTTTTCTTTTCTTGTGTGATTCTATACTTCTAGGCTGTGTATTTGTGTGTTTGTAGAGATAATAATCAATTTCTAGTACTTTCTTCATCCTAACTATCATTGCATTTGTATTTAAAGAACCCTAAATCAAGAACTTGTGAGAAAGACATACAAAATCGAAAACAAGAATCTTACAGTGATCTGCCAGAGGGTGAAGCAGACTGTTGTGATGAACTTGAAGAACCCAAAGACAAATCACACACATTATTCCAATCTTGAAGCCCCTCAACCCTAGTCTGTAACTCCCTGACATCATCTAACTCATCGCTCTTAAAATCATCTTCATCTTCCGAACAATCCCAACCCAGTGCCAACCAACCACCTGTCTTCGCAATGGCATCCACTAAATCACCTCTCCCAGCATCCAACAACTGTTTCTTAGATGGAAACTCATTTGGGTTCTTTGAATTCTTCATGAACATCAAGACTTGTCTCTCCAAATCCAACTCTGCTTCACTATCCAAATAACCTTCAGAAGAAAACCCACTTCTTGTTCTTGATTCTTTCGAATCTTTACACCCACAAACCCCGAATCTTTTCACCAAAATGAAGGAAACCCTTGGGCTAATATTGAAATTGGTACTCAACCCAAGAGTTGAAACGACAGGGGAAATCATATGACGCACAGTTGAAGAGGGTATAATCGAAACCATGGTTCAGGCATTTCATCGAACAGATGGTGTGTGTAGGTGAAAATCTGCAGAAAGATTCTGCATTTGCAGTGACGTAAAGATTGTGGTGTGTGAAGAATGCGGTTGAGGGCTCGAAAAGAGTGAAGAAAGAAGGGTATCTGAAGCAACGAACAATACAAGACAATACACCCACAGGAATCAATGGGATGAGTCCACTACAATTTAATGGATGGTGTGACCGTACACCGTGGAGTAAACGTTCGTTTTATGTTCTCAACTGCAAGGAGTTGATTTAAAATGGGTCTTAACCGATTTAAACCAGAAAAGTAAAGATAACTTTTTCTTTTTAGAGTTAAGTATATGGTTTAAGTTCGTCTTATTTTACGCAAATAATCATTTTAGTATAAAAGTATAGATATGACCTTTTCATTCTGTTAGTATTATATTTGTTATGATTAGCTCTAGTAGTCAAACATTATCTATTAGATCTGTTAATATATTTATATGATTTTACTAAAATAACTCTTTAAGTGAAAATAATTAAATTAAATTAAAATAAGTATCTATATAAAAGTTTTAAAAAAGATATATCCAAATGTCTATTTGATATATCAAATTTCAAAACAACATTTGACCAATCATACCATAACCAATTCTAATAAATCTCATCGTCTGGCCTTTGATAGCGATATGTGTGTTGCCGTCAGCTCATGTTCCAATGAAGTCGTAATAAAGATACTCAATCTTAAAACAACTAGTTCGTAAACATTATCCCTCAAAACAAGTTTGCTTTTGTCGACTAATTAAGACAATATCATCTGCGAAAATCATGTATCGTAAGTTTACGTGTCCTCTGTATCGACCTGGATAACTCATCAAGTACTACGAAAACATAAACGGTCTTAACGCAGACCCTTAGTAGAGGACAACTTTGACATAGAATGAATCAATGAGCCCTCTAGACTATTCTTAATTAGTTTACGAGACATACAACCATAAGTTTTTTCTAAACCGATGATAGCATATACATATTCTTTTTTTCTCTGTACTTTCCCATCGATCTCCTTATGATGTGTCTTGCATCCATTGTTTGACCTCATTGGCATGAAGCCATATTAGTTACCATTACTTAAGTCTCCCTTCTAATCTTAATCTTTATTACTCTCTCATCTAGTTTCATAGCATGTCTTACTAGTTTAATCACTTTTTTTATTCTTGTAACATGTAATCAACGTGTTTCTTTTAGCTTGTTGTCCCGCTCATAGCGCCACATCATGATACCAAAACCCGTATCACTCACGTGGCATATATATATATATATACATATATATATATATATATATTAATATCACCAGGGAGAGATATAGGCCGGAGATATCGACATCACGTCATACTTTCACAGTTTTACCACATATCCACCTAAAACAGAGTATCTTAACATGACACCTCGGAGATACCAATATCATATCACATCTACACTGTATCACCAATCCAATACATTGACGATACCAAGGTGACCACGTATCGCCTCATTCTCCAACTTGTTTTTTTTTTATCCTTTTCATCTACTCACCGGTTTCAAAGTTTTAAAAATTTAGTTAAAGTGTTTTTAAAATCTTAATTAATTATAATTTCACTTGTGAATATAACATACCAAGGTTAATTAGTTGGGTTAGGCTATACATAACCCCCTCTATTACTTGTCATACTCCCCCCCTCAAAAATGAATTTCAAAACTTGTCATATTTTACCCAGAATGTTTTTTTTAATTTAGAAAAAAGTTTTTTTCCCCTTAAAAAAAGTTTCAAAAACACTTTTTATATAATAATATAAAAACATAATTAAAAATAATAAGATATAATTATAAAAATAAATATAAACATTTCTGAAGTTAGAAAAAAACTTTCAATAAAAAAGTTAAAAATATATTTTAGAATTAGAAATAGTCATAAACGAACCGAATTCAACCGACTAAACCATTTAAACCGATTTATTTGGTTTGGTTATCCAATTTAACCTATTAAACCGGTTTATTATTTGATTTATACGGAAAACTTAACCGAATAAGCAAAATTTTGTGTAATCATTAACCAAAACAAAAACCGAATTCACGGTTTTATTCGATTTTTTCAGTTACACATACGGTTCAGTTTTCAGTTATTATCAATGTTTGGCTTTTTTGACATTCATAATTACTACAAGTAAAAATAAACAAAAAATTATAATAATAAAGACTAAAAGAAATAATAAACAAACAAATAAAACTTAAAATTTTTTAGTTTAACATATTTAAGGGGTGATATCGTAAATAAAAAACATATAATTAAAAGTTAACTATTTTAAAAAATTAAAAGGGGGGGTATAACAACTAAAAATAGTTTAGATAGGGGTATGTATAGCACCACCCTAATTAGTTTTGCAATCCAACTTCAAAGTTTTCATTTTTATTTTATTTTACTAAGTAATTCCCTAATTAAGAGATGAATTTGACGGCTATTTTGCTATTTTGTAACGCTTGATTTTAAGTTTTTAACGGGTTTTTCATTACCAACAAACACCCATTTAAGAAAGGATAAAAGTGGAAGATGCGTCTAAATGTGACCTGCATGTGACGTGGAACTAATCCACAAACATAACATTTTGAATTTTGATTTCTCAAAACACTATTTTCAAACGCAACCACCTGCTATAAGATACCAGAAAAAAAAAACAAAAACAAAAAAAACAAAACACAGTTGACAGAAACACGTGGCATCTACATCCTCCGGCCATCGTCAACTTTTATTCCAGCAGGTCCAAAAAATCCCCAAATCCTCCGTAAGCAATTTGATGATTTCATCCTTCAACAACAACTAACAACAACATGATATCAATTCGATCGTCTTCATCGTTTCCCATTTTCTCCTCTTTCCGATCAACCTCCGCCAATCGTTCATCCACAAATTTCATCTCTCCACCACCAGCAATCAATCACTCCAGATTCTCCATGTCTTCAGCTTCTCATGGATCCCAACATTCACCATCATCGGTATGCATCCTTCATTCTAACCCTAATCTCTCACTATTGTCGCATTTCATGATTCGCAGAACATCTGATGGCGTATGATTTCTGTTTGTTGTATCTATGTAATTTAAACAGAAATTGGATTGATCACAATTCACAAGTGAGTTTGTTTGATTGTTTGTGTGAATTCACAGGATCACGGTGATCACTCGTTCTTTAGGAGTGTGCTTTCGAGTATGGAACAAGTGTATTTGAACCGAAATCCTACTGCTAACACTATTTTGGAACTTGTTAGATCTGCAGATGCTAATCAAATATGCTATGATCATCTCGCGTATCGCACGTTTGGTGTATGATTCGTATTCAATTTAAAACTTGTGTTACTTAGTGCTAGACCTTTAGCATGCTTAAAGATGTAGTGTAATGTTGTTATTTGTGCTGCATGATATAGGTAAACGGTCATGGGATCGAGTCTATGTCAAAGTTGTTTCTAGATTTTGGTTATAGCAAGCGCGAAGAGTTAAGGTTTCCCAAAAAGAAGTTAAAAGCACTCTGGTTTTCACCACCTCCTAATGCCAGTGGTGGAACTGGCAGTGGCCTGCATGGGCCGCTGCCAAGAATTTTCATCTCTGAGCTTCTTGTGGATCAGTTGAGCCCAGAAGCCCAGGTTTGTGCTAGATTAGGTTTGGTTGGGTTGGGTCCACTATATTGGTAAAGTGGTAATGGTAGTAGGTATATGATTTGATTATGTTCCTAACGATATAATCATCGCGTTGATGTTCAACCAATAGGAAATAATAAGGAAATACACGGGGCTATCGGGTGCTGGACATAAACACAGTGCTGTTTCAAGCGCTCTAGGTTGTTTAACATGGCCGAAACCATCGTATTTGGAATTTCAACAATTAGCCAGGTTAGGTGCATATATTTTTGCCCTGTTCATAGATAATAGTATAATACATCTCGCGATTCTTAAAGTTGAGTTGTTGGTTCGATTTCTATAGAGAAAGTGAGTACGCTGCATGGACTCTGGTCAATGGATACGCGGTGAACCATGTAACCATATCGGCTCATAGGCTCAAGTCCCCCTTGAACAACATCAACAACCTTAATCACTTCATTCAGGACAAGGGCTTCAAGTTGAACTCCGAAGGGGGCGTTCTCAAGGGTTAGTTTTGTTCTTTTGCAAATAACAAAACAGAGTCCAGAATATAATTATAAAACAGTTTGCATGTGGTTGTGACAGTGAGCCCAGATGGTCTACTGCTTCAAAGTTCAACAGTCGCGGATTCTACACCATTTGAGTTTTCTGATGGCGTCAAAGAACAGGTCCCTTGTTCGTACATTGAGTTCGCGCAACGCCTTGTGTTGCCGCAATACAAAGACTTGCCTGAAGATAAGGTTGTGCAGTGGAGCGGTTGCTCGCTATTCTTTATGTTGAATTAGAATTTATGATTGATTATTGAACTTGTGTTGTGTAGGTTGAGGAGGTTCATAGAAGAGATGGTTTTGAGGTGGGCAATGCAGATAAAATATTTGAGAGCACCTCAAAAGATCAGTTAACTAGGGCAGCTTGATGTGGTGTGCACCAAAGTTATGTTAAGTTGTCTGTTACTAGAATAAACAAGAAGCAGATGTGAAGTTTGTAACTAATAGTTAACTCAAAATTGTGCCTTTCTACCTAAATAGGTGGTGTTACAAATCCACTTGTGCAAAGTATCAGTAAAAATGTTGTGTTTGTTATCACATCGAGTCAGCGGACTCACCACCTTGTTTTTGTCAAACATGCGCATTGTGAGTTTGCTTGTGGAGATAGAAACACACCATTTCTACAAATGCCTTAAAAAATTATTTTCAAAGAAAAATCGTCTGCAGTCAATCACACCTACTTTTAGATGGTGTTTGCTTTTTTAAAAAAGGTCTATGCATGTTCTTCGGTCTACGCATGCTCTTTTGTCTACGTCGCGCAGATCACACGCGGACATTACCATCTGCAGACTGTTTGTTTTTTTGAAAACGTTTCATTAAAAAACGTTTACGTGAGCTCTTCTTGATGCAAACTTGGTCCAGCCACTTCTAAGGTCCGCGGAGAGTTAAACACCATTACCTACCAACACCCACTAACAACCACCACCCATCGTCCGCCACCATCACCACCACCATCAAGCGACGCCGTCCACCACCACCACAAGTTTATTTTAACAATATACAGACGTTAAAAAACAAACACTCTTCTTCTTGTAGATTGTGAGGTTTGGTCCACCTTTTTTTTCACAGATGTTTACAGATGTGATTCACAGACTGCAGACATTTTATCTTTAAAAAAATAAATTGCACTTTAGTGATATATTCATATGCTAGAAATGCCACAAACAAACAAACACATGACTTCAAATATCATCCTTATCCCGACAAAGTAAATTAAATAAATTACATTATCTAAAAAATCTTCTAATACGTAATCAGCATTCATATTTTATTGTCTTGTGAATTGCCTGCCAATAATCATAAACGAGAGATAAAAAGATAAGGGAGCAACAAAGGTTAAATTAAGTACTTTCCAAGCAATGTGGGTGAGCATTGTTATTATCTACTTACAAAACAAGGATTTTCTTAGTTTCGACCAACACCATTGTAATCTTAAGTTAACCTAAAACTCTATATAATCATATCACTTTAACAACATAACTCTCCCTGGTAATCCCAAAATCTTAGCTTTCCACATTATGGGCAGCACTACAAGCAAACTCACTCATGTCAAACCCTCCACAGGTTAGTAAATTCTACATCTCGAATACTCAAAGATGGAGACCACATACCTTGTATATACACGTTGATACCGCAAGACTAAATACCGATAGATGATGTCCAATATATCTTTTTATTTGCACAGAGAAATCAGAGGGAGAACAACATGACAACAACTTTCATACCTATAGACCAGAAAACTTTAGCTATGGAGTCTTGAAAGCGGCGACTAAGAAGTTCCACAACAAGAATTTAGCGGGGCAGGGAGGGTGTGGTGATGTCTACAAAGGGTGGTTAGACTATCGAATCAAAGTGCCTGCTAAACCAGGGCATGGATTACCCGTCGCCATTAAAAGGATTAAGAAACAAGGATACCAAGGATTAGACGAATGGAATGTTAGATTTTTGAATCCATAAACTCTGTTCTTTTAAGATAAAATATAATTGACATTCGCACTTATTTGTTTTTGTAGAATGAGTTGTGGATTTTGAGTAGTTTTCATCATCCAAATGTAGTTAAACTGTTGGGATATTGTGCTGAGGGTGTGCACAAGATGTTAGTGTTTGAGTTTGTGCCTATGGGAAGCTTGGAGGAAATTCTTTCAAGAGGTAACTAAGCTCACAAAACTGCTTGTTTTGCTAGAATTAAACTTAAGTCTAAGATTTTATTGATGTTTTACAGAATGTTGTAGAGAAGTAAATTGGAGAATAAGAATGGAGATAGCTAAAGGGTTAGTAAGGGGTTTAGAGTATCTTCACACCATGGATAGACCGGTCATCCATCGTGACATCAAATCCGCTAATATTCTGCTTGACCATGTCTGTTCAATTCTATTCATTTTAGTTAATAAAGTATACCTTAACCAGTATATGTTTTCGTTAAATTCCCTTTTTTTTGCGTACCTACAGGATTTCACTCCAAAGATTGCAGATTTTGGACTATCCAGATTCGGGCCCCAAGGTGACAAAACACATATATCTACGAGGGTTCTCGGGAGTGAAGGTTACTTTGCTCCAGAGTATATTGGAACAGGTTTGCAACGTTATAAGTATGATTTCGAAATCTATAGCTAGTAAAATAGTAGTAAACTAACTATTACATTGTTTTTAAATAACACAGGTCATGTGACACTTAAAACGGATGTATATAGCTTAGGAGTAGTATTGTTGGAGATTCTGTCCGGTTTAAAAGCGGTTAAGAGACATCCAAATGGAAGACGAAAGGAACTCTCGTATTGGGCTACACCGTATCTAATTGACAAAAAACAATTACATCGTGTCATCGACAATAGGATTATAATGAACGTGAACATGGAAGAAGCTTACGCGTTTGCTACCATTATTTCACAATGCCTCAACCGAGATCCACTAAAACGTCCAACAATCACCCAAGTGATGCATAGTCTCCAACACTTGGAACAAACCGCGATACATTGAATCATACTTTCTATCACATCTCCTAATCTTTATACATTTTCGAGGGCTTCTTACCTTGCTATTTCAAAGTGTAATGTATGTATGGATCCTTAGGCTACTTAGGATGGTAGTTTACATGTCTAACTCATGTATTGATAGGTTTTCTTAGCCATAAATTATGTCTCGTTCATCAAAAAATGAGTTGATTTGCTAACAAATTGGCTATGGGTTTATTTTGATCTGTTAATCGTATAACCGATCAATTTAGATCAACTTAAAGTATGCAACAGGTTATTATAGTAAAAATTATTTAAGTTAAAATGGGTTGAAACGATCAACACCACCTATCATCTTTGTGAGTTACCATAAACTAATATTTGCCTCTGCCACCATCGCTTCCACAACCACCATCGTTGGCTTAACTAACATCTTTGTTCTCACCGTCTTCTTTCTTTTATTGGTAAGAACCTTTGTAACAGCGGCCATATGCAAATTGATATTATCTTAACAGTCGCAACATGACTGTTACTTCTAACAATGTAGTCATGAAAAGAAACTATAGAAAATTATATAGTAAATAATCAAGTCTTATAATTTAGTCTTGATTATTTCATTAATCAAGTCTCAATTTACCTAATTAATCAAATGAAATTTAAACGAATTAAAAAGAACATATAGACGTTGAGAACTAAAATCAACACTATAATGAATTATGAAAGATAAAACCTTTCAAATCTGTAGACACGTTGAACTCTTGAAAGCTTAATGATATAAACAAGGATACAAAACTTGAAAATTGAAATCATCAAATTATGAGAGATAACAATATATCAATATATTGTAAATATGCGACTGTTCAAAATCACATAAAGTAACAAGATAATCTTTTAACAAGTAAAATGTCTAAAATAAAAAAATGTCTAAAAAGTAAAAATACATAAAAGTGCCCAAAATATAAATGATATAAGTTTATAAAAATAGGTATTATAAACTTTTCTAAATATAATATAACTTTTATATAAATTAATTAAATTAGTAAGATACAAACCAATATTCAAATCTCAGCAGTCAGCAGTTACTATTTTGTCCTACGTGTATTCCCCAACCAATAGTCTAACACCATCTGATCACCACACCAATCAGAACCTTCCACGTAAGTAAAACAACGTGTCTTCCAGAAATATAAATACTCCACTCGAAGACTCTTTTCCTACTACACCACCGTTCGTAATCCTCCGTCGTTTGTCCGATCTCCGACACCGGAGTCTGAATCCACAATCTACTCCGGCGATCAAATTCCGGCACCGATGGAGGCTCACGGCGTCGGTCTCCGCCGTGTTCTAGAGCTTGCATTTTGCGTCGCCGGTATCTGGACGGCTTATATATATCAAGGCGTTCTTCAAGAGACAGTGTAAGCCTTATAAAAAAAACTCATGAAATTGTTACATTTTGTGCTTTTTGTGAGATTTGACTCTTAGTTTATGTGATTTTGTGTTAATTGCTTGTTATTTGATCATTTCGTATACGATCATCCAATATTCTAATTAAGTTTCAGATTTCAGATTTGTAGCAGTAAGTTGTGTGAAGATTGATTTTATATCGTTTTTTAGTTATTGATTTTGGAAGTAATGATATAGTTGCAGTTGATTGCTTACATTGTTTAGAAAGTTTGGAGTTTCGGGTTTCAGTTGTAGGTTGTGTCAACAGGAGTTCGGTCACTTAACATTATTTCAGATTTAAATTGTCATTAGTTATGCAGATTTTAGGTCTCTATATAAGGAAAAAATCACCATGTTTACACTTATAAGTTCCTTGTGTTTTTGCTTGAAGTTTCTGCCTAAAACTAGAGTGTCTTCATGGATTATCGTTATCCCTAGGTAGATTCCGTGCAGCTTGAGGCAAACATTGGGTTGAAATACTACTTTTGGAATGTGTAAAATTTCTATGCAAGTTACCGTCGATTATCAACAAGTTAACAAGCTTGAACCTATATTTCTAACGATTCTTACAGTTGATTGCTTTGTAATGGACATATTGGAAAAAGTGTTGGTCATGGAGATAAATATGAGCACAAAGTGTTTTTTTTTAGGTGTTGAAAATATTACACATTAAAGACTTGTTATTTAAAAATTTGATGGGGGGTTTTTGTTGGCTACGAAATGAACATCAAACTTCCTTTGTTTGTTGATTAAAAAGTAAAATTTAAGGCTCTTTGAAAACATAGTAACGACTTATGTTATTTGCTTTTTATTGATTTTCAGCTCTACCAAGCGATTTGGCCCAGATAATGAGAGGTTTGAACATCTGGCATTCTTAAATCTGGCTCAAAGTGTTGTTTGTTTTATATGGTCATTCATGAGTAAGTATATGCCCTTTTTCTATAGTTATCTTTAGTCATTTATTAGTTACACGATGAATAGCAGCTGACATTTTGTGCTCACTAATCAGTGATAAAGCTGTGGCCCAATAGTAGTACTGGTCGTGCTCCCTGGTGGAGCTATTGGAGTGCTGGCATTACAAATACAATTGGCCCAGCTATGGGGATTGAAGCTCTAAAATATATCAGCTATCCTGCTCAGGTATTTTGGAGTTTAATCTGTCCGCGAGACATATTTCTCGTTGTGTCAATATTCCATACTTTCCTTTTAACAGTGGGATTAGATATTTGTTAATCAACCCCTCCTGTGAAAATTAATTTCTTGGTTCTGTTAATAGCCTGTTTTTCCTTGGGAACGCTAATCTCTCTTCATTGATAGTGACCCTGTTTGTAACACAGGCCCCAAATTCACTCTAAAATGTCATAGCGGAATGTTAAAATGGTTAACGTTTTGAAAGCTTAACAACAGATTAGTTTCTTAAAGATGATTTACAAAAAAGAATAATGACGTGGGTACAAGTTCCAAAACATATGGTTCAAAAGTAGCTCAATAATTACATAACGTAAGTCATAACTACAACTAGCATGAACCCATAAATCAATCCATGACAAGGCTTTACCTTTTGAACTTGGCTTCCTTGGATGCATTACTAGAAAGTATGCACCTCATACACATTAGCAAGGTTAAATGAATGTGTAGAGGTTTTATTCTCAGAAAACCAGCCCGGAAGTATTGGGAAAAACTTGAAACGTTGTCAGAAAAAGAGTTATACTATCTCAGTATGACTGAATGGAAGATAGAGCCATAGAGGGATTTTGCTAGGTTTATCACATTATTACTCTAGTTGTGATACAAATATCACATTATTACTCTAGTTGTGATACAAATATCACATTCACTTTTCTTGCTATTTTTGTATAAGAATTTCTGATGTTTTCCATAAATTTATGCATTGGCTGCTTCATTACTCATGTGTTTTTGTTGACTGCAGGTCCTGGCAAAATCTTCAAAAATGATTCCAGGTGAGTACTGGGTTTGATTTATAATTAAAATCAGTGTAATTGCTTGACAATTGCCTTAAACTGTTGGTTAATGGTTTCTGTGGGTGGTTTGACTCATTTTTTTGATCATTTGGGAACTTTAAATTAATAAAATAACACTTCCCGTAATGTTCATGCCCCCTACTTGCTTTAGTTAATCAAAAAGTAATTTCTTGGATGATTTTGCAACAAAATGAAAATTGTTCTCTTTGTAGTTTCAATACATATTGTAATGCGGTACTTATCCTTGTATTTTGTCTCACTTTGTGCTTATGTAGTTATGTTGATGGGGACACTCGTTTATGGCATTAGATACACTTTTCCTGAGTATATTTGCACTCTCCTTGTTGCTGGTGGTGTGTCTGTGTTCGCACTGGCAAAGGTGAATATCACTTAACCCTATAGAAGTGTAGTTTTCAAAGCTGAAGTTGGTTGGATGTGGTTAACAATTAAATTACAATTCTAAGTAAATGATACAAGTATACGACACGAACAAAGGATGAACGTATGAAGCACGACTAACAACCAGCTTGTCTTGTCTTTCAATGGATACTAACCTCGTACAAGCCTGAATTGGTCTATTATTTTCTCACTTCTAAGTTCCACATTATCCATTGTTACCCGTTTTTTGTTTCTTGCAGACTAGCTCGAAGACAATAAGCAAGCTGGCTCATCCTAATGCACCGCTCGGGTATGGATTGTGTTTTCTCAATTTGGCATTTGATGGCTTCACAAATGCAACACAAGATTCAATTTCAGCAAGGTTAGTTTGTCTGCTAATAAGTAGACAAGGTTAAATTTGGTCTTTTTGTTTTTTATTAGAGGTGGCAATTATTACCCATTCATCAAAAAATGGGTTGATCTAGGTAAAAAGATTTTCTTAAGGGGTCATTTGGGTCTATTGACGTTATAAATGGCTCTATTTGGGTCTGCACAAATTATATAATGGTCAATTTGGGTCACTATTGTAAACTTGATAACTTTAAATGAATCCAAATGGATGAGCATCATGCGCCACCATTGTGTGTCACTATCACCTACTAGTCATCACCTCCACCACCACCACCACTGCCCACAACCACCCTCCCTACCCATCCACATCCCCCGGGTTGTCGCCGCCACCGCTACCATCCATCGCCACTAGCCGCGAATGTAGAGGGTGAACCCATTTTGAAAATTTTTATAACGATCAATTTCAAGGTGAACCCATTTTGGTTGTATTCGTTTTGACATGAACCAAATTGATACTTCTTTTAAACGACCCGTTTGCCCTAGACCTATTTGGATAAAAACCAGCTTGACCCAAACCTATTACCCAACCCGACCTGACTGGCCCGTTTTTCATTTTATGATTTTTTATTCAGGTACCCAAAGACAAGCGCATGGGACATAATGCTAGGAATGAACTTGTGGGGAACCATCTACAACTTGGTGTTCATGTTTGGTTGGCCCCAAGCAAGTGGATACGAAGCAATTAAATTCTGCAAGCACCACCCCGAGGCCGCTTGGGATATCTTATACTACTGTTTGTGTGGTGCAGTCGGACAAAACTTCATATTCTTCACCATCAGCAGGTTCGGTTCTCTAACCAACACCACCATCACCACAACACGCAAGTTTGTGAGCATTGTGGTGTCATCGGTTGTTAGTGGTAACCCCTTGTCTACGAAGCAATGGGGGAGTGTGTTGATGGTCTTCAGTGGCTTGTCATACCAAATCTACCTCAAATGGAAGAAACTGCAAAGAACACAAAAGAAGAGGAAGACCACCTAAAATCATCCCACATTTTTAACCCAAGTGTTACGAAAAACTTTTGCTTATGGTAACATGAGATGATGACAAGGTATACTTTAGTAACAAATGTCTTTCATGAGAAACATATACTGCTGTAAAGTATTGTTACTACTGCTAAAGTTGGTAGCAGTAATATTAAAAAAACGGTAAGGTTGTTAAAAAGGTTTTAAATATTGTCAAAATTAGTAACTATACTTTCAAATTTTGTAATTTTTAGTTTTCGATTTTCCATAGCATTAAAGATTGGTGTTTTGACACCCTATGTTAGTTCAATTTGGTTTCTTAAGCTCTATGCAAATTAGTTCTTGATGGGAGTTTTTAAAATCGTTCAAAATGTTGTATGTTTTTGTTGTTGAAAAAATTTAAAGTTCGTATACAAGTCCAAATAGAAAAACATTATAAGGTGGTGTTTGTTTTTCTGAAAAAGGTCTGCGCAGTCTTTTTTGTTTGCGCCACGCAAACATTGACATCTGCAAACTGTTTGTTTTTCGAATACATTTTATTAAAAAACGTCTGCACGAGCTCTTCTTGGTGCAGACTTGGCCCAACTACTTTTAAGGTCTGCGAAGCTCTTCTAAAAAACCACCATCCACCAACACCCACTGCCCACCACCACCAAAGTCCGCCGCCACCGTCCACGTCCGCCACCACCCACCGTCTGCCACCACCGCCGTCCGCCACCATCACCACCACCATCCAGCGCCGCTGTCCACCACCACCACCATCCGTACACCACCACTAATTTATTTTAATAATCTATAGATATTAAAAAAAAAACAAACACTCTTCTTATTGCATACTGCATAGGTTTGGTCTATATAATCTTCCACAAACGTCTATAGATGTGGTCTGCGGACTGCAGATATTTTATCTCTTAAAAAACAAACTGCATCTAAGTGTCTTTGGAATGAAAATTCAATGTCTTTGGAATGAATAAAATGGTTCTGAAATTTAGAAATCTTGGTTTTTTGAGGTCAAATAACATGCCATTCATGGTGAGTTTCAGAAAATTGGACTGCCACTTCTGAAAAAAATTAAAAATTAGAGAACGCGGCTTTTTAATGACATTTTAGTGGTTGTGTCTTTTCCTAAGAACTTAGAAAAACGTAAGAAACTACATATAGCATCATTTTACATGGTTTGATGGTTATGTCAAATCCTCTTACTTTATGAAAAAGCAAGACATACTTATGTTATATCATTTAAGTATTATCGCATAGCCATGTGATTGAACTTTTTGCTTAGACGTTGTAAGCTCCCTTGAAGTTCTGAATTAACTATTGATTATGGCTTTAAAATATCACATTTTTGCTTTGACGCTGTAAACTCCCTTGAAGTTTTGAATTAAGTTTTGATTATGGCTTTAAAAGTTATCAGTATTTTATTAGGTTATAATAATTATGTTTTAAGGGTGTTTAACCCTTCTTGTATTGAACTCGCACCATCTAAGTCTGTCTCATGTATGGTTTAAGACAAGGTCAAGATTATGAACGGAAAAATGGTTGAACTTGTCATTGCTTTTGTTTATGTATAAGCGGCAAGTAATCTAATACCATATATGGAAATTCTACACCTCAAATGTTATGATGGAACTAGAGATTGTAAATAAATATTTATTTTTTAAAGTGGGTTTGTAATTTTGTATGAACCTTGGATGTACATGAATATTAAAGGCGTTGCATTAAGATAAAGAATCTTTTAAACTCCATTACTACTCATTCACATACAAAATAAATCACAAGCATTGCTTGCATAAAGTGGTGATCCTCGATCATAAGTGAAACATGCGTAAAACGACAACAAGGGTGTTCGGAAGTGTGTCTAAGTAAGTGATTATGATTTTCTTATCGCCCATGATCAAAATTGTGCAACATGCATTTCGCGTGCCTCCGAGACTACAAGCGCAATGCTACACTAACCAGCACTCAAAAGACAGGATGGAGTTGCTTCAAGTAAAAAGACTATAGATTTGATCCTATGGTTTGAAAATTGAAAGTCTTGGAGATAACATAACCAAATGTAAAACGTTAAGAGGTAGACCTTGACGGCTGAAGCAATGTTAAAGTTGTTATCATGTGAGTTTGAGTGGTGAAAACAACCTCTTGCAGAAATACAGGGTAAGAATGCGTAAATAACGATCACGACTTCAAGATAAAACCAAAACTCTAACCAAATTACAGAAACCTTTGACACATTCAATTACTCAAACAACAAATGTACACAATAAACATGTTTACCCTCAAATTCAAAAACACCAAGTAATTTGTTAAACATATAAATTTCTTGATCAAACCTGCAATTATGCCCATTTACACACCCATTTCAATCAGAAGCCTTTAGGTCCACCACTATCATTATCCATCTCACCATTAGCAGCAGAAGCCATTGATGAACAATAATTAGCAATCTCCCTAAACTTGGGAACACTTCTCAAATCAACCTTGGTTCCATCTTTCAAAGTGATGATCACATCACCCCATTCACCAATGAATCTTGGAACAACCTGAACATCTTTGATGACTTTGTAGGAGAAGTCACTCCGGTCTTGACCCGTTAACCCGGAGATGACGGTGACCCGGAGGTTGGTGAAGCGGTAGCGCAAGAAGAAGCCGCGGAGAACGGCGGCGAGAGTGAGGGGGAGCCAGAGGAGGGTGAAACCCAGGAGGAGGTTGGCTAGGAGGTCGCCGTAGTGGGCTCCGCCGTCGAAAAAGATGGTTTCTTGGGTGGGTTTGGGGGTGGCGGAGATGGGGTTGTTGGTGGGGGAGGAGACGTGGAGTCTGGTGGTGCTGGTGGTGGTGGTGGTGGTGGTGGATGGTGATCGGAGGGGTTTGAGGGAGGTGGGTTTGGTGAAGGAGGAGTGGAGGAGGGTGTGATGGGTGGTGGTGGGGGAGAGGAGGTGGGTGGTGGTGGTGGTGGTGGTGGTGGTGGTGGTGGTGGTGGTGGTGAGGGGCATGATGGTGGTGGTGGTTTTGGTTGTTGAAGATTGGGTGTTGAAGAGGGGGGTGATGGTGGTGGTGAGGGGTGGCGTGGCAACTTGTGTGCCAAATATAGATATAGCCCGGGAATACGAAAGTTTTATCTAAAATAAATATTATATAATAAAGTTTTTAAACTTGGTAAAAGTTTCTATACTTGTCTAAAAAGGTACTCAACTTTATTTATAATAGTGCGTATGATATTCTTGAGTTTTTTTTAACGGCAAATATGCGACCTTGCATTGGAGAATAGATGTTATTTTAATCGGGTCCACCTATTCGTTTCCCAGCCGAGACCGCACCCCCAACACCCTCAGGAGAAAACCCATTGCTGAGAAAACCCCCTGATTCAACCCTGAGTATTTTTGCTCAGAGTGAGACTTGAACCCATAACCTCTCAATATTTACATGTCATGGGCACATCACCTTAACCAGTTGAGCTAAGGGTCATTAGTAAAAAATTTCATCAGATTCAACATTTTTAAGAAAGAAAATAAAATTTTATACTATCTTAAGTAAAAATTTTATTTTAGGTAAAAAAAGTATACGCATTTTAAAAGTCTTTAAAAGAACATCTTCATAAGGAATACTGGTAGTGTAATGTGTCTCATCAAAGAGATTTAAGATTCAAATTTTACAAGTTATATGTATGGATGATTAATAGAAGTAGAGATTTTAACATACAAAAATTAGTTTAGTAACTTGATTTTATTATTTAATAGAAGTTGAGAGATCTTAATATATCAATAAAAGTTAGTAGGCTCTTTAAAAATAAATAAATAAGTGAAGCATATTAATTTTTTTAACAGCATTAACCATATAATTTAATGTACTTTATGTATAATCTAAAGGCAATCGATAATCACTACTTTTAAGCTGACAATCAATCAACAAAAGAAGTTTCAGCTTAGTAACTAACTTAGAGTAAAAGTTCTGGTAAATACAAATAACACCATAAGTTTTAAACTAAAATTCTATTGAAGTATATGGTTATTGACTAAAGATATTGTCTTTAGTAAGATCAACTCACAACAATTAACAAAGGGCAAAGGCGGAACGAAAAAGATATCAAAAAATTGATGTGAATACAATGTGGTTGTCATAAGCTACCCTACGCTTTGTCACTATACATTTGTCGTATAGATGAGGTACAAACAGATCACATCGAATCCACGCAGCAGGGCGTAAACATGTTGATGGTGTATAAGTTGGTAGTAGTCTCAATCTCACCAGGGGAAGTGAGGATGTTACCCAAAATGAAAACCTGTTGGTTTATAAGAAGTGCTGGAGAGAGCGGGAAGCTTTAGAGCTGCAAACACACCAGCAGCAAGTGCGCTTAAGGAAGCAAGAACAAATGCCGGTGCATTCCCTCCACCGAACAGCGCGTCCCATGGGCCCGCACCAAGTGACACTATCATCTGTAGATTAAACGTTTTGTTATTTTATCTTTGATGGCATTTTACCTCAAGAATAACAAACAACTGCCATTTGGATGTAGTTGCATGTTTTTTTCATTATTTATTGGGGAGCTATAGAACCGTTACAAAAGAAACTCACAGGATCCACTGATACCATGCTAATCAGAGAGATCAGTTAAAACACAGTATCGCTGAGGCGGCCTTTAGGAAAAGGGAGGGGGGGGGGGGGGGTTTAAAAGCATAATAATCTATACTGACAATTTGAGTGAAAATTAAGTGTAAATCTATCATTAACATGTGAATGGGATTGTCTTTGGTAAAGAAAATGAAAGTTACGAGTGTCATCAGTCAAATTGCAGATAGCTTGGATTATTTAAATTCAATTTACCTTCTTATTGTTGTTGTTACTACTACTACTAATATTATTGTTGTTATTGAAATTTATGCAAAGTAGAATACATGCAGCAACGAAAAGAATGTCAATCAACATACCTGAGGTATGACAATTGCAAGATTCAGCACTCCGATAGCCAATCCTGAACGCAACAACAAACAAATATAAAATACGCATGTGTTGTGTTTCCTTATATTAAAGGGAAGAAAATGATACATAATCTCTAGTACAAACCTTGGCCACCTCCTGTATCAGCAGTCAACTCTGCTGTGACAGAGAAGGGAACACTGTAAGTGATCTGTAAAATTATTGCATATCAGAAACTTCTCAGGAACAAAAAAGAATTTGCATGCATGATACAGAGGAGATGGGCAATAAGAAGTGAATCTGGAGTATTTACCGCAAGGGGAAGGCCAAGAATGGCAAAAATAACCAAGGATGCATTCTTAATCGTCTCGTTTGTTCCAACAGCCATGTTTTGTACAGTAGATTCTCGGACAGAAACTAAGGTAATGATAGCAGTGCCCGCCATGCAAGCAAACACGACAAAGTTGCTCAATGCCCATACTAATCTCGAACCTATCCACTGACACATTGGTTCAATCAGAAAAGAACTGATACCAAGAACAACCTGCCCAAACATACAAGGATATTGTGGTGAGACAAACAAAAATAAAATCCTACAAAGCTACCCTGATAACATAACAAACTAAACATATTTTGAATCAAAATTTGATCTAGAAAAATGCAAGAGCGGATTGCTGATGCTCAAGTTTGAGTTCTTACCGAATTCAATAGCAAACCAAATGCACCTTCTCTGACACCTTGATCATAAGCACGAATTTCAGCAGCATCCCCTTTTGGGTCGCCATGATAAACCTCCCTGCCCATCCAATCCGTATCAAAAAGGAAAAAGGGGAACCATGACAACTGCACAAGTGAAATGCGAATCATATTGTGAAAGTGAATAAAAACAAAGAGTACAGCATATTATAACTTGCATTGCGTTGTGTTGAACTCACCCAGGTAAGAGCCATTACAATAAGCACCGCGTGCATCCCTGGTGGTAAGTGCCGCAAGCTGGTCAGCAAGTTAACCAAGACTGCTCCAGGACTGTCGTTAAAAGTTTCAATTCCAGCATCTTCCTCAGCCATTACATTAGTAGTAGTAGTGGAAGTAGTACTAATACTAGTAGCAGCATGTTTAGTTGGGGAGGTATTCCCGGTTACCCCTTTTGATTTCCCAGCCTCATCTAGAAGGGGAGCAGAATCCAATGATCTCGGATGCTGCTTTGATGCTAACGGAACCTCTTTTGCAAAGTACAGTGTCACCAACGTGCACAAACTAAGAAAGATCTGTCAACCACGCCCCAAAACTACGTGTTACGCACTTATCCAATAAATAGTGGGGACCACATAACAGCATCTACGCAAATACATGTTGCGCATTTCTCAATTTTATTGACATTTGAAAATTCCAATACAGATTTCCAGTTCAACCAAACAAGTAAAGGTGAAACACTAGAAGAGGGTCACGAATGCTATGAGCTTCTAACGTATTACAACTTAACAAGACAATCTAACAGATACAGCCACTTCAAATAAATACTTTGACTATTTCTCCACCCTTCTATAAAATAATTTACAAGCACGTAGTTTTAATTTGACAACAAGTGTTCTCAAAAAACAAATATTGTTATTTTCATGTGTGGGGAGGTATATTCCAAGCAAATATTGTATATTCCAAGCATCTTGTAAAAAATAATGCCAGGACGTCCAGGGGACAGAGGACGCATTAAAAAAACAATTTTAAAGCAATATTACTCAAATTTCTATAACGCTTGATGATAACATCAGAATCATGCATGATCAACGTAACCTAATTGATCAGCTAAAGCCTCTAGCCAAGCCTCAAGGCACGATAAGCGTAACAGAATTGCGACACATGGCAAAATCAAAGGTAAAAATGAGGGAGAAAATGCGTCAACCATGTGTCGAACATTAAATAAATGAGACATGCTGAGGTGAATTATCTCTGTAACTAAAAAAGCTACAGAGTAACTAGTTTTCTGGAAAGTAACCTTAACTGCATGCGAAGTTAAAGTTACCTAGTTTTCTGAATGGTTAAAAATGCATCAACTATTATGTTTCTTACAGTATTTATAAACTTACCACTGCAACTAAAAAAGCTGCCTTCAGATTTCCACATGCCTCACAACAAGCTCTATTCGTCAAGAAAGGAAACCATCTGCCACCCAATGACACGATGTGAGAAAAATCTAACCCCACACCATCAATAGAATTCTTAAAAAAGAAATTAGAAATTCCAAAATCTGCTCCTGAACCTGTGTCTAGATCAAATAAGAAAATGTGTTGCTATAAAGCCTGGGTTCCATATGTCACACAAAAAGAAGGCATTTGTAGATGTTTCACTGTACCAATAATTGCTTATAGATGACTTATACTCACCTGTGCCAATTTCCACTAGAACCAGATAAAAACCCTAAGATGTTTCCAATCGCCATCCATGAGCAAAATATGGCATTTGCCGAGTTTCTCTGATCAGGTCCTATCGAATAAATTTTAATATTAGTATTTCTAAAAAGAAAATTATCACAACATGAAAGCCTGAAACATGCAAAAGAATGTTTTAGAAGAGTGTCCTCTTAAGATAATAAGATCTCAAAAGGAAACTTGGGTACGGACCTGCTAAATCAGCCAGAAGAGCTCGAGCAGGGCCCTGTAATTACTAAAATCATTTTTGGACATATACGTTGTACTTCAAAACAATTTAATCAAGTTATACACAGATACAAAACATTGGTTCAGAAATCCTTGCCTGAACGGTGTTATTAGCCAGATCCAGCATCCAGAAACCTACGATGAAGACAAAAGCTGCCCTTGTCCGTGTACCTTTGAACGTGCTGCATGAATCATGATGTAACTAGGTTATACAACTAATCATAATGAAATGATACAAAGAGACAAGTAGAAACCTGCAATGTTCCTTTGTATCTCCAATCAAGTATCCTATGTCTGCAGAAAATCCGATAGTTATAACCTAAAATGCAAGATGTAGTTTAGTGGAACCAATATAGATTAAACACAAATAGATAAATGAAAATCACATATTCCAGTAATGATGCTCACCGCGATTGATATCATGAGAGATCCAACAAAAATAAATGGTCGTCTTCTCCCATATTTTGAAGAGCATTTATCACTCCATATACCAACACAAGGTTGAACCTAAAAAAATGCAATAACACGGTTAGTTTACACAAATTCAGTTGATGTGTTGACAATTAGCACATTCTTGAGTTTGACTTGATCACTTGATCATACATGATGTATTATTTTATGAACCAACGGTGATCAAGTATCTTGTTATGTTGTTTCAAGATAATCTAATGAGAATTTGTTGTCTAACTTAAGTGAGTTGAGGAAGGGTCCTTGCATGGGTTTTTCTCGACCTAGCAAAAATATTTAGTACAAAAGCCTCTAGAACCATGTATGAAGAAGTGGATGTAGCAAATTTATCTACCTTTAACAATTTGAAAAGCTATTCAGCCCGTCTTGGTTTTCATTTGCAGCATAGTTTTTATAACCATATAATATATTATTTACTTGTAAAATTTTAAAAAATAGGTACAAAAGATGTTGACAAATCACCTCGACCTGTTTTGACTCGTATTAAAAGATTACCCACTTTGCCCCCAGATTTGCAACCTATATATGCAGCAATTAGTGACAATTACCAAAGTAAGCAAATGTAGCCATAATGGTACATTCACTGGTAGATCACTAGATCATTCTAAATAGACAAGTATTATAACTTACCACAAGACCGGTAATAGGACCACAGAGCCAGATAAACGAAGAGAATGCATGACCTATTCCAAGGGTCTGCATCCAACAAAAAGCATGAGTCACTAAAAAGCTCAAAAACGTGAACAAAATATACATTTATATGCTATCCTGGCCATTAATTTACTGATATAAAGCCATCCCAAAGACAAGTTTATTTGTATAAAAGTGTGAATGTACTAGAATCAATATGATTAGTTGATTACTATCAAAATAAACCTATTACCACATTGTAAATCACCAACCCACATTGCAAGCATGTAGATTTTTCTTTAACAATCATTTTAGTAGTGTATCATCTTAATAATGAAAATTACTCTATATCCTAGTCCACAAGAGAAACAAAAACGCATATGCGTATGCACTAAGTCATAACTAGCCACACAAATGATTTGCAAACTTCCTGAATTTTGTTACAGCTGTAATCAACATTAGATTAGGCTAGATTTAGAGCAACATGTGTGGTTACTCCCTCTTAGTTATCGTTTGAGTAAACGTCTTTGCGAAGTGCAACAAAAAAACATGCTCAGCGACTTCTCTTCCCAGCAGTTCTACTTTAAATAAAGCACACCAAGACACAATGGTCTCACAAAATTATAAGCACAAGAAAATGTTAGGGAAATAGTCAATTATGTAAACCAACCCAATGAAATCTTGTAGCTCAAAGTCAATATTATTAGTATTATTCAAAGGACAAAGATTTCAAGCACTTCACAAAGCCATCGCAAACCCAGTTTGGTACAATGAATATGAAATTGATAATATAGGTTTGCTTTAAAGGGAATAGGTTGCTATTAATCATCATTATGGTGATTAATGAAGCATGCTTCAAACATTTAAAGTTGAGACTATATAAGTTCCAATTCGATCCTAGTAAACTTTGACTGCATAAAAAAAAGACGAGAACTCTTAAAAGCAAAATCTAATCACTCAACATTTAAATTTTGACAAGAGAGAAGGGGACCATATGTATGGGGTGTGGTGTGATGCCTCTGATTTTTAACATCAGTTATTGCAATGCATATGCCAGGTACCACTGTTGAGCTTCTCTTGTATTTCTCATGTGTCTTTGCTTTTGGTTTCTGTCTAAGTCAACAAAGAATATTCTAGTAGCTACAGCTAGCACGGCAAGGCAAGCATGAGTGCTCTCAAAACAGAGTTCTAAAGTTCCACCAAGGTAATCATCATCATCTTAAAGTTATTAAGACATTATTTTGAAACTTCCACCATAAATCAGCACAAAAGTTTCTGGCAAGTCACCCATTGTAGCATGAATGAGATCTTACAGAGATCATACAACTGGTGTAAGAGTGTCACTGAGTCCTAAAGACTAAAGAGCCTATCATGCAAATGCAGTCATATAGTGGCTGCAACCAAAGAGTCCAAAGACTTCAGCATTAAATAGAGGTCGGGCCAAAGCTGCTGCGTCGAATCAGGGTGGCAATAGTACTCCAGAATTAAATAGAAAGAAAGTGAATCAAGACCTTAGAGCTAAAAGAATTAGAGTCCCAACAAACAGCATCATGTTAAACCTACAAAATAAATGTCTTGATTTCCAAAGTGATATCTGTCACGCCTTGAGAAAGCGCAAAGCAATGTAGCACAGCCCAGTCACCTCACCTGGCCTAGTCGCAAGCCTTGTGCGTGTTTGACTACTATGATACCATCCACACAAAACAATAAGACTTTAGAGTACTATAAGTAAGATCAAAAAAGGCTAATAAAATTCTATGCATCGTAATAGATTCTAGTTTCAAACGCCGCACTTCACATAACTCAATCCTCATTCACTTATAGTAATTGCACCATACATTAGCCTGAGAAGTTTCCAATATCCATTTCTCAAGTAATTTCTTTCAATCAGGAGAGTCATTACCACTACTGGCCTAGCCTAATCACCAAACTTACATTCAAACTAACTGCAGATATACTCAGGTATGCATCCATCAATCCACGCATGATTTCAACCAACACTTCCTAATAAAACGCTAGATTACAGAGGCAAAACCTGTATATAAGGCGTAAGAAGCGAGAGTTGCAACGCCCAACCAAATTGAACACCAGCCGCCACCGTACAGCTCAAAATCAACGTAATCAAACTACAACTCTCCGTCGGCGATCCTCGCGGAGAAGAAGCACAACGAGAATCATCACCATTAGAAAACCTATCAGAACGTTCAGATTCAACGCGTCCATTCGATTCATCTTCGAAACTCATCATCTCAACCTCCGCATCCACATTATGCTTGAGGTTTCTGTACGGCACGCGTATCGACACCGAATCCATTGCTTGAATGTTCAATTGCTCACAGTTGCGTATACGAATTACGCATTAGACATTAGAGTTGATGTAGATCTTGATGTGATCTGGTGAATTGAGGACGTTTGTTGACTTTTACCGGTGGCCGGAGATGACGTAGAGTTTAGTCGAAGTGACCGACACTCGACACCGACACCGTCAGATTTCGCCGGAGAGATGTGTTATGTGTATGTGACTTTGGATGGGCGGAAAGTGGCACTGCCGTTGATTAGCGTTGGTCAAGTGGCCCCGCGTTGATTCCAATTTCTTTTTAGTTTTTCGTTCAATAAAGGTTTTTAAACTTGGACTCACGGTCTGAAAAACAGGTTGGTTCGGTTCGGTAGGTTGAAGACCGGAAAGTTTTAAAGTATGATCGGGCTTATGGGTTGAAATTTGAGAGTAGGGTTGTTTTTTCCATTTTTATGTTTGTATACAGTGGTTGAAGTTTCACGTTTTCATGACTTGTATTTGGTGTTTTATGTTAAATATTACGTTTGACGGGTTAGAATTTAGGTTTTGGAGTTTTTTTATTAGGTTTGGTATTATGGTCTAGACACAGCTTGGTTATATTTTATAGTCAATGTGTGAAATTAATAACTTGATGAATTGTCATGAGCTCATGATGTTTATTATTGGTAGGGTTAGATCTTGCAGAAGCGTAAAACAACATGTGTTTTTATCATATTATGTGTGTTGTGTTATGAAGGAGTTTCTATGATTTCGTAACACTTATGTCGTTTGTTCATGTAGCCATGTAATAAATAACGATAAATTACTGATCATTAGCAATTTGATAATACGAAAATATTGAATGGTTTGTATTAAGTACATATGAGATCGTTTACTTGAAGATGTTGTCTCGCTTAGAAAAATAACATAAACCCTACATCAATCTAGATGTCTATCTACCCTCATCGATATGTTCCGGTTAATATTATGTTTTCTTTGTTTTGGACTACTCCAAAAACCAATCTATTGAAGATGATACATACAAAAGAAGATCATGATATGTTGAGACACGTTAATATAAGGTTTATGCTTGGTTTGTAAGTGAGTTTGGAAGTTAGTGTAGATCGAAAAGAAAAAGATCAAGAAAATGTACAATTAATTAAAAAACTATTTGCTAAAAAATAATCACGAATGGGTGCATTAGACCTAGTTTTGTTTAAACAATCAAGAAACACTTAAAAATCCTTTTTGCATCTTCTTTACATTACTAGATCGTGAGAATATCCTCTTGAAACATAACAATATGGATTTGCAACGATAAAAATATCACACCACACCAGACAAGGTTTTATAAAATGATTAATACCATAAAAAAGCATATTATTTTCTAGTTTCACGTAGAAAAATCTACGAGTATAGTTTTAACATTTTAAAGTCTAATAAATTTAACATTTTATCGTCTGTAATTTATGTAAATAAATTATTCTTTTATTATGTAATAAAAAATGGTTATGCAAAGATACCAACCCATACAAAATATACATAAAAGCACAGACATGTGTAGATGTTGACCAATCCAAACACATTGACACGATCACGAGGTGTTCTAACACTATCATCAAAAATTAGTTAAAAATACAAAATATAAAAATTATTTTGTTGGCTTGTTGCCCTTCTCCCATATTATAATATGTATTATTCTTTTTAGTCGGTGGCTACATTGCCACCACACCAAAGGCCAAGCATAGTGTACAACATTCAAAAGCACAAAATGGCTACAGTGCCATCGTACCAAAAGCCAAGCATAGTGTATAACGTTTAAAAGCATCACAGAAGTACAAGTGATGAGGCTAGAAAGAGATTGAAAATATGCATATTGGGTCGTTGAAGCCGTCGCTGCCGGAGTTGTGGCAGCGGCTCTCACCCTCCCCATCGTCTTCTCCGTTCAAGAACCCTTAACGTGTCAGATCGTGGAGTTGCAGTCTTTGATCTGACCCCTAAACTCCTTCTCACCATCATTAGGCAATAATCACAACCGGAAGAGTCGGATCTCTCTTTGGATCATCGTGATGGCCTTTGGACCTTCGAACTTCCACTAGCCCCATTTACGTCTCTTATTTTTCGTCGTTCGAAAACCAGATCTAAAAGGCATCGCTGATGTGATCGAGGGGTGGAGACGAGGGGTTTGAGTGTTTGAACGGCGAGGAAATAGGTGGTTGTATTGTAGGTGGTGCTATAGTGATGGTGGTGTTGGGTGTGAAGCAAGAAGAGAAAAATATAGGATAGAGATTAGATGAGTTTAGAGAAGCCGTTTAAAAAAATGGTGTTTAGAGATCATCAAAGGTGAAAAATAGAGTAGGTAAAAAGCGAATGTAGAGTCTCAATGTACTGATATTGTTTAAGAGTTTGACATATATAAAAATAAATATTATTTGTTACTTGTTTCTAAGTTGAAAGAAAGAAACAAATGTTACGCCTATGCGATTAAAAAATATACATATTCTTTTTTGTATTGAATGTACGGGGTAAAATCAATAAAAATCAAAACACTAGTTATGTGTAAGCCGTCTATTTAAAAAGAAAATTCAAAAGACTTGGATTTGCTTTTACTCTTTTTATAAAAATTTGGGAAGCATATATCAGGATTTATAGAGATTAAAGTTCAAGTTTTTACACCAAAATCTTGAAAAAAAATCGATTTGGATGTAAAATTCGTACAAATCTACCAAAAAAGAAGACTAAACTCATATCACTTCACTCTCTTTCTTCTCCCACTTCGAAAGTTTAACCCTCGCTTTCTCACCCTAAAAGTTCATCTCAACTCCAGTTCAGCTTCACGACATCAAAAAGGTACGCTAAATCCGATCCTAGGGTTACGTTTTTCTTCTTCTCGATGACTTGTTTCCGCTGCTTGCTCGATAGATGCGAATAATTCTGTCAAATAGGGTTTTAATTTTTTGCTTTTGAATGTTTATTGGGTACAGATTGAGTGTATACGTAGTCAACTGTTGCTGATTGTAGTTGATCTGCTCGGATTCTGCTCTGAAGTATGAAAGAACACAAGGATGAGGTGTTGTTGAGTGGTAAGGAGTCTACTGGTACTGTTGATTCTACTACAAGTGATGAAATTGTAACCAAGAGGGGGAAAATAGAGGGGCTTTTTGGTGAGAGAGATGGTGAGGATATGGTGGTGGATGTTGTGAGTGCTGATATGGTTGTTGATGAGGTTGGTGGTACTAAGGTTGATCATGTTATGGAAGACGTTGGTGTGGTTAAAAAGGGGAATGATGATGTAGTTGAAACTAGAGTTGAAGCTTTAGAGAAAGTCGAGGTGGAGGTGGTGAGTGAAGAGGGTGTGAAGGGAAGCGTAGAGGTGGTTAAAGAGGTTATTCAAGAGAATGTGGTGACTGCTGTTGCTAGTGGATCGGATTGTGGTGTTCAGAAGTCTGAAAAGAAGGCAGTGAGTGAAGATTTTAAAATGGTTTCTGAAGAATCAAGCAAAGAGGTTAAAGCCGGTGGAGGAGAAATTGAGGGGAAAGAAGCTGTTCAAGAAGTGGCTGATGGAGATCATGTGGTGGATGCAAAAACACAAAAGGAAAGTGAGATTTTAAATAACTCAAAGATTCAAGAGTCAAGAGAAGGTCATGTGGTGACAGATGAAGGTTTAGTCAGCAAAGATAAAGCTGAAGATGGTGTTAATAATCAAGGTTCAGCGAATGAGGTTGTTGATGCAGGAGCATGTGAAGATAATGTTCATGTAAACACTAAAAACACGGACAGTCAAGCTGGAGATGATGAAACAAAGAAAGAGATTTTTCAGTCAATAACTGAAGCTACAACAAATGTTTCTCAAAAGTCTAGAAATGGTACTCAGGTAGGTGATTCTAAAATGGTTGTTGAATTAGACAGAGGTGCGACTGATGAGAAAGTGGAACGGCCTACAGAATCTGTTCAAGAAGCTGCTGATGGGGATTGTGTGATGAGTGAAAAAACTGGAAACGACGAGGTTTTAGATTCTGAAAAGACTCCAGATTCAGTGACCAAAGTTGACAAGGTGATTACAGCAGAGGGTTTGGCAGGGAAAGATGAAACTCAAGGCGGTGTGGCTGAGGATCAAAGTTCACTTTGTCCTGATAAACCTAGTTTATCAAGTGAAACTGTCAATAAAGAAGCACCTGCACGTGCTGCTGTCCATGAAAATGCTGTAAATTTGGACCAGAGTGCTGATCAGATGAATAAAGAAGAAAGTTCACAATCAGCAACAGAAGTTGGAACACATGATGCTTCAAATTCTGGCAAAGAAACTGCGGTAGGAGATTCTAAGATGGAAGATGAACCTGAAACCGTTAAAGTAGATACTGATGTAATAGATAAAGGGGATGAAAAGGAGGCTTTAAAACAACCTGTGAGCTCTGTTCAAGAAGTGACTAAGGGAGATCCTGATTCGTCAAAGATTCCACAGTCATCAATCATGGCTAGTATTGGATTAGAGGAAGTTGATGTGGTTGCTGTAGATGAGGGTTTAGAAGGAAAAAATGAAGCCCAGGATCGTGTCTCCGTTGAACCATGTCTGGTTAATCCTGATCATCATAGTAAATCGACAAAGGTAGCTGAAGATGGAATAGGTGAAGTTGACCAGAAAGCTGAAGTTGACTCACCAAGCAAAAATGAGAATTCATCAGTAAAACCTGAAGACGTTGATGCATGCAGTAAAGTTGATGAAGTAGCAATGGCTCAAAAGGAACCAAATCCGGATGTGCAAGTATCCACTGATGCCAACACTGTGACAGATAGCTCTAAACCTGATATAGTTGTGCGTACTGAACCAGAATTCTCTATAGATAAGATGACACCTGGCATTGCTAATAAAGTGGTAGAAAAAGACACAGGAGGCCAAAATTTTAAGGTGGAACCTGCAGCTGTGGGTTGCGGATCAAGTGATTTTCAAGTAGATCAAGGGTTAAATGCCAATCATTCTAATCCAGGCAATGATATCACGACGTCTCATATCCGGGTTCCAGATTCCACAGTAGAAGTTCCGACCACGGGTGAGCCCCAAACGTATTCTGAAGATGCAGGGATGGACATTGATGAAGTGCTCGGTTGGAAAGATGAAATACCAGCCGTGCAAGAAGACCAGCAGAAGGTGGACCCTACAAATCTCTCAAATGTTGACGCATCTGCGAGTGTGAGCTCATTTGAGCCTGATATGCTTGTGGATTATGTGAGATCATTAGCGAAGTCTCCATACAGTGAAGGTGATAAAATGGAACTCACAATGGCTAAGGCCCAGTTATCATCGTATGGTCGTTTCAAAGGGCACCGCCAGCTGGCAGAGTTTCAGTTATGTGGAGATTTGTTGGAAGTTGAACAGGTTATTAAAGATGAAACATATTCTGAAGACTGTTCCAAAAAACGCAAGTCTCTTGATTCCATTTCAGATGGTTCAGAAAAACGGCCAACTCTGCAAACTGACACAGTAACACGTAAGCCATCTTTTAAAGTTGGTGAATCCATTCAAAAGGTAGCAAGTCAACTGACCGGACCACCTGAACAAGTAACCGGCAACATTGTTTCCGTGCAAGGGGGACCCACTCAACTGGGAAATCAAGCGGACATGCTGTCTCAACTTCACTTAGCTGCTCAAGATCCCATGAAAGGGTATGGTTTTGCGGATAATATAATCCCATATTTCAATAGTCACCGGACTGCTGTTGTGAACAAGTCTAGGTTGAATTCATCAAATGATGCTAAGAAGAGAAAAACATTGAACGGAAACGATCCTGAAGAGTTTGAATTTGATGATGTTAATGATTCTTACTGGACGGACAGGATCATTCAGAACTATCCGGAAGAGAACCCATTGCAAGAGAACCAGAATGGAGGTGGTCAACATCAACTTGTGGCTTATGAACAAGAAAAACCAGTGAAACCGACCCGAAGATCAAATAAGAAACGTTTTTTTAGTAGTAATCATGAAATAGAGGCAAAGGAACAATCAGAGCTTATAGAAAGGAGAAGGAAAAATTTGGCAACTGAGGTTTTAATGAAGTTCACTGAGGGTATATACTTTCCTTCAGAGATACATTTGAATAAAATGTTTCGACGGTTTGGGCCTCTAATGGAATCAGAAACTGAAGTTGATAGGGCGGGTGGGCGGGCCCGAGTGGTTTTTAAAAAATGCTCTGATGCGGAAGTTGCTCATAGTAGTGCTGGGAAATTTAACATCTTTGGTTCCATCAATGTAAACTATGAGCTCAATTATACGCCGTTGATCTCCTATAAGCCTTTGCCCCTTCCAACGACACAAGATCCAGCACATGCATGCTAGTTCTTTCCAGCTAGCTTCTGGTATTTTACTGTTTTTAAAAATTCCTTCTTTTTACCAGTATGCAGCATGTATAACATGAACCATTGCATTGCAGCTGCTGGCAACAGGATCTAGAATGAGACGACCTTGTGAGCCAGGTCTGAATGTACATTATGTACTATTGTACCGATAAAGATTCATCCTTTGATGAGAGTTATAGTTCTATCGCTTAGTTTCTTCATGCGAGGGTCTTTATGGGCCATTTTTTAGAGGTGTTCTCCATGACACGTGACGAGTTTGGATTATTAAATCCTGCAGATAAATGGATAAATGTAACGAACTCCTGGGCTTCTGGAGCTACAATAGCTACAATTAAAGGCAAGTATCTCTATCAATGTAACTTGTTTGTGTTTTCAATAAACTAATGAAGCAGAGACTTTATTCTTGATTAGTTTTTAGCTTGAGTTGTTATCTTCAATCGCCTAGAGCAATTGCTGTTTTGATAGACTATTTTGTGCAATAATAGATGTGTTTGTGTTGTCATCTAGGAAATAAACATTGAGCATAGCAGGTAAAGTAACTAGTTGGAATGAGCTGGGTTAAATCTTTTATAAACGTGTGATGATAGGTTGACCCTTTTGTAGCTTTGTTTTTATATTTGACACGTTTGATTTGTTTAAGTAAAAGACGACCCAAATAGACCCAGTTGACCAACTCCATAGGCTCATGCTGTTGAGTTTCTTACAAAACTGTATCGGGGGTTGTTAAGTCCACATATGTAGTTTAGTTCTTTTTTTCATAATCGCAATTAATCTCTAACATAAACGATTGGTTTTTACATTACTCTCAATGAAGCAATGTTGTTGTTTTAGAACGGTTAACTCACCGAATTGTCTTAATCTACATATTGTTCATCATGAGATTTGAAACCTTAACTGTATGTCCATATGCAAAGAAAGACCTATCCAACGCGCGGTACTGCTAGGCTATAGGTTTTTTTGATGCCAACCAATGTTATTGGGCCTTGATAAGTAACCCAAGGTGCACTCATGGTCTTATAGCCTCTTACCTCTAGTTAGCATTAGTGATTGTCTTTCATAAAAGAAATGTGAGTTTGCATCCTTACAAGTGTTAAATGATATTTAGAAGTAAAAATACTGTTAAGAAAGAAAAGCATCCCAACATGCTTGGTTCTTCAATGTATATAAATTAAACCTGTAAAACCAAAAAAACAAAACATGCAATTCGTTGTCTTTGGAAATAATATTAAAATTTTTGTAATGATGGTCGAATTATTAACATCTAATCCATTCTATAATTAATAATCTACAAGCTCAAAGTAAGTTCATCATTTCGTTAAACTTAACCCTTATATAATCTATCCAACTTTGTGTCGGGAAGGAAGATGTATTCAACCAAAGAGCGGGTTCCTACACGTAATCTTTTAATAATTTGGTAAGACCCGCAAATGAGTAACCGAGAAACATTTGCTACTCCTCTTTGCATCATGTTCCCATGAACCTGCCAACGTCTGATGCTTGATTGCGATCATCACCCTGAAGAACAGAGGAGATGTAGAAGTGGTGGAGAGATATGGGTCCAACATGATCTAGAGATAATGTTGGAACATGGAACGAAACTTTTTTCTGTGGGGTGTGACGAGTTTTAAGGATATCTTTGTTGTGGGTATTGGCTTTTTCTGGTTTTATTTGGTTTGTAGACTTCTCAATAAGTGGTGTCTGAATCGGTTTAAAAATCCGGGTTAGTTATTAAGAGAACTGGTTCTCCAATAATCGGTTCTAGGTGATGTAAAACCCTACCCGTCCAAAGCAATTAGGTTATTAATCGGACCGTTTTTTTTCTAAATTATAATAAAAAAATCAATTTCAGAAAATTGCATAACATGTCAGCATGGGCGAAGCTTAAGTAGGGCCCGGGGGGCCGCCGCCCCCCCTGTTTTTTTCGCCAGTAGTGTTAAATTTTAGTCCGATAGTGTAAATTTTTGGCCGGATAGTGTAAATTTTTATATAAATATCGAGTTCCCCCCCCCCTAAAAAAATTAAATTCGCCCCCGCCCCCCCTAAGAAAGATTTCAAGCTCCGCCGCTGCATGTCAGTATTGGTGATGTCCTTTCTGCATAGTTTCAATTCCAAGGTAAGGGAGAAAGCGAGTTGCACTCGCCAACCGACTTAAACTCTTGCAATCAATGTAGAAATTCGTAGAGAGCTTTTGTTAGGTTTTATACAACCCTTTTGAGAAACAATTTAAAAGGCAGAAAAGATACACAAAGCATCTTGATTTAGGGATGGCAATCAAACCCGAACCCGACGGGAATACCCGAAACCCGAGGCATTTGGGACGGGTATGAGATCGGGGTAAGCGGGTATGGGACCGGGTATGGGATTGATTTTTATTTTTTTCACGGGTATGGGACGGGTATGGGATTGCATTGTATACCCGGTTACCCGACCCGATTACCCGAGTAAGCATTATATACCCGAAGTTATTTTATTTATTAATTTATTATATTTAATTTTATACTATATATAATTATATCTTTTAATATTTTTTACTTAGTATTTTTTTATTTAATAATTATATGTTAATATAAGTTATAAAACTTCACATCATTTGATCATATGATATCTTACAAATTTATAATAAAAATATAAAGATTTGATAGTAGTAGTAGTGGACAATAAACACAAAGTTTTAAGAATTAACAAAAATTATTATTTAATACGTATATGCAAGTATAGCTTTGTATGATGTATAAATACCCGATGGGTATACCCAATGGGTAATTTTTATAACATTAACGGGTATACCCGATACCCGACGGGTAAACACCCAATTCATACCCGACGGGTTTTGAACCAGGTATGGGACACACTTTTTTAATCGGGTATGAGGTTGGGATTACTCATACCCGTCCCAAACCGGCCCATTGCCATCCCTACCTTGATTTGCATCAAAACACCCACTAGAGTCCAGTTACAAGAATATTAAAATCCAATGAATATACTAATATTTTATAAATAAGAGGGGCTGCATATGAAAAATGTATGTCGCAATAAAAAGAAAATCGTCGACAGCAGGGTTCGAACCTGCGCGGGCGAAGCCCAACAGATTTCAAGTCTGTCTCCTTAACCACTCGGACATATCGACCTTTTGTTATTCAGATCTTATCTTACACATAAAGTAAACATACAAACTTCTTATATACATTAAACAACACATGTACTCTATAACCTTTTGCTTCACTTAACATCCTTAATACGTTACCATAAAACTTTTTAATTTTACAGGTTAATACTAACATCCTTAACGAGTACCAGGACCAACTCTAGACGACATGGATAACCTACGTCCACCACCACCACCACCACCGGTGGATGTTGTACCCGATAACGAAAGCCGTCTGTTGGCAGACCCCGTCGTTGGTTTCTTTTCCACGGTCCCCTTCTTCCCAGACCCTAACGGGCTTGGACTCGGGCTACGGCTTGGGCTCTTGATCGGGGTTGGGACCATGGACTTGGTCTTAGTCGATCTTGGTGAGTTAACACGTGGTGAAGATACACGGGGTGAAGAAACACGAGCTGTAGAGTCTTCACAGATTGATGAATTTGAAATGCTATGCCTCCTGTTTCTTGGGGAGGGTGCAGGGTCCATTATGGCTTTTGGACTTGATAGTGTGAGCCGTCGGTTTGATACTGCTGGTGACCGTGGTGATGAAATGGAGGGTGACCGGTCCAGTTTTTGGCTCATGTCTCCAACGGATGATGAACGGGTTAGTTTTGCCTGTGGTTGCTCGTTTGCAGTCGGGCCGCTGGTTTGGGATTCCCATGGCCGGGCCGCCATCCACCTGTCTAACCAACTCCAGCCCCATTGTGGATTGTTTGGATCCATAAATGTTGGATTTGCAGACCTTGATGGGTTCCTCAACATTTGCTGTTTTGAACACCGTAAAACATATATTCAATTCATATATTATGAATATATGATAACAAATGATCAAGGTGGATAGTGATGCTGCATTAAAAACAATTAGCTTTATGAACCAGTTGCATATTAATCTGTTCTTGCTAAAATGCCCAATGTTTGGTTTTCTAGTGCCAGATCACCCAATGTGTATATGCATGAAAATAGAAAAGTAAAATCACTATTTTACATGAACCATTTTGTTTTTGGTGCCCATGAGAACCTCTTAGGAAAAACTCGTGGCGACCACTAATACTCTACTAACTAGTGGGAACCGGTAAACTGCAGACTAAGCTTGGCAGGGGATGAGTTGTTTCGGAATAGGTAACAAGTAAAATGAATAATTTTTAATTTATGCTTCAATTTTTATTTACATTTTTATGGTGCCCAACTTTACCTGTTGAGTCTGTGCATAAGCCAGTGCGCGTTCCCTTCGTGCAGCAGCCTCTTCTTTGCTTTGCATTCTTGCTTCGATTTGCTCTTTAGATCTTCGGGTATTATCCCATTCGGTTCCCAACTAATTAAGCATTTAAAACCACAAGTTTCAATCATCATTCACCAGAAGAAGCATTTCTTGAATTATGTATGACAGAAAAAAACTAAACCACTTACACTCCTAATAATCAAAACAACAGAACATGAAAAAACGATGTGAAATCCCACAGTTCCAACTTACATAGGATTTCATGTTGTCAAGCTCTCTCTCGCGTTTCTGCATAAGCTGTCTTTGAAGGGCCTGGTTTTCTTCAGACATTCTAATCCTCCTTGCTCGAACCTGAGACTGCACACGGGCCAGAGTCTGCATACATCTTAAAGTGGTTATCGCTTGGCGTTTCACTGACTGACTTTGAACCAACACTTTTAACCTCACAAGCCCTTTCAAAGCCCGTAACTTTCTCCTTGCCTTCAAACACCCAGAATCTTTGCATTAGCATCCTTACAACTCAATAATAAAACAACTTCAACTGTTGTTTACAAAGTAAACATTACCAAGAAACGTCGAAAAGCTGTCTGAATCTTAATGGCAGCCACTTCATCCTTGGATTTACCCAAGAACCGTCTAAAAGCCGCTGCTGCCGCCGCTGCCATGGAACCAGGTTTGCTCGGTTCATTCTCTGGTTTTGTGGGTTTCTTCTGCTCAACCTCCGGTTTTGTGGGTCTGCTCGGGTCATTCTCAGGCTTTGCAGGTTTGTTAGGCTCATGGTCAGGTATTGTGTCTTTGCCTGGCTCATATTCTTGTTGTGTGGGTTCGCTCGTTTCGGCCTGTTGTTCTGCAAACTTAAGGTCATCCTCCGGCTCGGGTGGAGGCGAACGAAGTGCAGGCGTGGCGAATACAGATTCTGGTTGTGAAGAATCTGTTTCAATGTTCTTTTCTTTTCCAAACCATGATTTTTTAGAAGTGGTTTTCTGAGGCTTCTATGTTAAAAATTATGAGAAATAAACAAGTGTTATAACCACATTGACATTTCGTCGAACACATTGTATGCATCATTTGATGAATTCCAAAAAGACACACCTGTTCTTTCTTTTCCTTTGAATCATTACTAGAAATAAAAGCCTTCCTCACTGCAGAAAACCAACCCCCTTTCTTCTTCATTAACTCGTTCAATCATCTTTGAAACAATAACAGAAAAATGCTCAAATTGCAGATTGTAAATCCCAATAGAAATCAAAATCGAAACAGAAACACCCATAAATTCAAATTCAAATTTAGTACGAAGAACATGATCAATTAATGGAACAAAATCACAGAGACATTTATTAAAGCGAATACCTGAAGAAATGAATAGAAAGTTGCAATCTTTCTCTCAATTCTTGTTGAAAAAATATCAAAATAGAGGCAAAGAAATGTCCTTTAGAAGGGGTTTTCGACTTTTCGCTATTTTGGGTAACGGGCAGTTAAGAATCGATCATACAAAAATTCACACTTCTTTTGTCAGTTATATACTTTTTGGACCTTTCATATTTTTTCTTTATACTTGTGTTCTGTAACACAAAATAGTTATATTGTTACAGGATACGCCAGCTTCAAGTCAACCCCGTCGCATCCGGCCAATGTTTTTTTTACAAAGTTAACTCTGTCACATCCAATCAATGTTTTAAGGGTCGGACCAAACAGTTGAACTAAGAACTAGACGGTACCGTTGATTGCTTTAAAACCACTTTCAAATTAACCAACTAGTTAGAGTAGTTACTGGTTGTAGCGGTAGACCGATAACTAGGTTGGAGTGGATGACTTCGGATTTGGAAAGCACTAAAATATGATATAAAAAATCATCTCGTTCTAATAAAATTAAATAATAAGAAAACAATAATTTGTTTGTTGTGTTTAACTTTAATTATTTTTATTATGATATTTTAGATTACATAAACATATACATAAACACTAATATTTGTTCGTGCTTAAAACTGGTCAAATCAGTGGACTTGTAAGATAAACGGCGGTTTGCTGTTTCGTTATGGTTGTGAAAACATTGCATCCCACAACCTCTTCCATGAGGTCATCCCGCTCCTTAACGGCACTTTTAACACCGAATTCTTCTATTACAACTAAACCCATATCTCATAACTTCATGGGGGTCACACATATACTTCCAACAAAGCTATTCCCAAAGGGCTTTTGCTTTCAAATACATATCGAGAGCAAGGAATTCTATTCAAGTCAAACTCTTTCACAAGCACAACGCAAAGCGGCAAAGGCAACAACGCCAACATCTTAAGAAAGTGTACTTTGCAACATGTAATTTATATTCTTGTTGCTATAAATCCATTTAGACTGTTTAATTATTATCTTTATTAAATTGAACTTGTATCCGAATACCATACATATGTATACTAAATAATGAATATGTTTATTTTTTCTAACGACCATCTAATAATGTAATAGTGACACAATCAACTGAAGGTGGTGACACAGTTGATGGAATCAAGTTGATTTCAAAGGCGGTTTTCTCTGTGAAGAAGGCAGGTTGTTTAGGAGGTGGCAACAGCCCATCACCGCCCAACATTGATACCACTGACGACATAGTTGGTCTATCTTCGGCGTGATCTTGCACACATAATAAACCAATATGTATTGACCGAAGTACTTCAAAGTCCACACATGAGTTGCATAAAGATGCATTAATTAGCTCAAGAGACTTCCCTGCTTTAAACAGTCTCCATGCCTGTATTATAAGTTCAACAAGGAAAAATAGTATTTGAGTAATCTCATATAATGATTTATGAAGTATGGTGAAACAGACGAGATTTACGTTTACAGGCCTAATTATTTATGTAGTTTGGTAAGATTGCACGCGCGCAATATATATAAACGCACACAAAAACAACATATCTACATATTAAGGGAACATGCAATTAGATTTGCCGAACTTACATGTCCAAGAAGATTATCATTATGATCTTGATGAGAGAATCCTCGGTTTTTCTTCCCACTCACTATCTCCAGCAACAAAACTCCAAAGCTGAACACATCTGATTTTACTGAGAAGTGCCCGTTTGCTGCATACTCCGGAGATATGTAGCCCCTGAGTTGATGTTATGGGTCTATAAGCTTATATAGTATTAAGAAATGTGACATGAATTCAAGTGTCTAAATAGTTTATTGATTCTTACAAAGTCCCAACAACTTTGTTAGTGTTTGCTTCATTCTCATGTCCACGAAACCTTCTAGCCAGACCAAAGTCAGATATCTTGGGATTCATATCAAGATCAAGCAAAATGTTGCCTGCTTTCAGATCTCTATGAATAATTCGAAGGCGTGAATCTTGATGCAGATAAAGAAGCCCTCGAGCAATACCATGGATAATGTGAAAGCGAGAAGGCCAATCAAGCATCAAACTTTTCACTTCATCTGCACAAAGATCATCTAAAACATGAAACATGCTAGTTACATTTTGAATCAAGAAATTATGCAACATATCATGTGATGAGAGTCGAACCAAATATAAATGAATCGAGGCTTTTGTTGGGCAAGTACTCATAAATTAACATGAATTCATCTCCTTGTATACAGTATCCCAGAAGCTTTACAAGATTTCGATGCTGTAGTTTAGCGATACATCTTACTTCATTTTTGAACTCATCAAACCCTTGGCTGGAAGTTTTTGACAGCCGCTTTACAGCAATTTCTCGTCCATCCAACAAACCCTAAAGATTACAGTTGATAAAATTAATGTCATAATATTTTATAGCATATATCTATAAAGTAACAACCTATGAGGGCATGACCATACAGAATCCTGTAAACAAAATTAAATAGTTTTGACAAGGAACTTGTTGCATTTAATTTGGACAGACCAAAGGAATACTGCTTAGTTCTTGTTTACACTTGATTTAACCTTAAATGACCAGTACACGAGATGGACATAAGTTGAATACCTTGTAAACTGGACCGAAACCACCTTGTCCGAGCTTATTGTTGATCGAGAAGTTATTTGTAGAAGTGGCGATTTTAGACAGGCTGAAAGATGGTAACTCTGCAGGTTCTTTCTGGCTTTCATTGGTATAATCTTCCTCAAAGGTTTTGTGCCGGTTTTCCTACAAAGTCATAATCAATGTGCTTCAAATTTGATTATAGATTAGTATATATTTAATTAACCATCCTTCCAGTAAGCCTTTGACTGTTTACTGGACTCATATTCCTAACCTTTTCTCGGTATGCAGGATTGTTTCTTCTTTCTCCAAGTATATAAAGCTAGAAACAAGCATACCACAAGAAAACTAACAGAAGTTGACAAGACCACTTTGATTACTTTCTTGTTCTTGGACTCATAGCTCGGGGAATCTGGCAATTGCTGACCATTTAATGACACGATTAAACATGTTTAATAAAAATATATTATTTAATTTTTTACATTTTTTAAAATAAATAAAATCAGGAGGCTAGACTCCATTATTTCACATTCTTGGTTCATAAAAACACATAAAAAAATTATAGGCATAATATATATAAACAAGTCTTTTGCATGTTTGATACGTGAGTTATGCGCGTCATCTTTAACCTGTTAAACACAATAAGACTTGTTTTGCCAGCCCTGGCTGCAATGATTATGTATTATATCAACAAAACTTTACTAGTACGTATGTTTAAGTAATTATCAAACTTTGTTGGTTTTCTCCAAGTCTAAAGCATTCTACACTATTTAAAGTCCACTAGCAAAAGGTTTAATATACAGACAATTCACAGGCTAAGCTACCAAAGGGCGTGTAGTGTATCATGATGTGTAGTAAAAGTGTTCCTCCTCAAGTGATTGATGGTTCTAGTCTCATAGTTGGCGTGGTGTATATTTAAGAGTAGGTTTACAGAGTGTGTGAGTTAGTCGTTCTAAAAAAATTTACAAGCTCAGCTTTTAAAATTTAAATGTTATTCAAGGTCGATTCTTACCTGTCAATCTTACATATGGATCTCTTCCGCCACTGTTCTCTCTCATGAGAATCAAACCATAGCAAGCATCCGCTCTGGATATCTAGAGTTGCATAAGCTGTACACGAGCAATTCCTTTTGCAGGTCATGTGACATTCTTCAAGTGTCATGCTCACATTGTACTATGTACTCCGTATATCTGGCAATTTCATATCTGAAATTTTATAAAAGCCATCCTCTATGCAATCTAATGGCACTACCCGTTGACACCCACTTGACCAATCTGCTATTTTCCATTCTTCTGGTTGTCTTGGTTCAAAACCTGCTAAACAACTACACATAGGAAAGTTGCTGCTGCTACAGGTTCCAAATGGGCCACAAATGCCATAACGGACACACGCATCATAAGATGGTTTACTTTGCCAAATGATGTTTTCCTGATCCGTAATTGTTGCATCCCTCACAACAAGATTCCCAGTATCCAAAAGCTGTGCCATCGGATAAACACTACTGGAATTCGCAGACCCAGACACCCAGATCACAGTATCACCGCCACTGAGAAGCAGTAACCTTCCATCACTGCTGAGTTTGAACACGCCAGAGGTATCACTAATTGGATTTCCACCATTGGAAACCCAAACAACTGTGCCATATGATATCCTCTTGTACCATATTCCCAAGTAGCGATCATCTGAATCCTCTCGGCTGAAGAACCCCAGTTCAAAATTCTCACCAGCTGATACTATGGTCTCCCCATCTTTGATGGTCTGGTTTGCAGCTATGGTGTCTACTGCAGCACAAACTGTCAGGATGGAGACCAAAACACCTGCACATAATGAAAGTCTGTTAAGCTTCTCCGTCATTGTTTCATTGCCCCTCTGATGAGCTTGTTAATAATTCAATTACTCAGTAGACTTTATGCTAAAGTGCTAAACTTGACTCGGTCAGTCAATCTATGATTATTATGATATTATGGCTCACTTTCTTTGACAGCTTTTGTTTATGCAGCGACTTGCTTATGGTGTTTCCATGTATAAAGCTAGTAAATTGGTTAATGGATCAACTCATAATTTAACGGGTCATGCTCGGGTTAACTAATGATTTAAATGGGTCATGCTTCGTTTAATCAGTTTATTAAACACGTCTTGTTTGGTTAACCTTTTTCAGTAAACATGTTATAGCAGCTAACCCAGGATGGAAAAAAAAAAAGGGGGGGGGGGGGTTTGCTATACTGTTATAATTGTGAACCTGCATAGGAAATTAACGAAAGGTCACCGGTTGACAGACTTGACATTTTATAACTATTTTGGCATGAAGCACAAAAAGTCAAAGTAAATGACTGTAAGAGAGCCCGGGAGATATTAAAAGTTGCTTGTTTGAACGGAAAAGCAAGATGTGATACATTTGACTTCTGTCTTCTTATGTTAATGGTTATCTTGTAATTTATGTTGTTCCGGACTGCACATGTCTAAAAATCTGTGACATCCCATTTTAGACGGAGTTTACATGACCGATTGGTAACAATACTTACAGCGGAAGCTTAATACATTATATTAAATTCTTGTTACATACAAAAGTTAACTTGAATTTCTAAAGAAATACATCATATAAAATAAGTAGTTTGCTAGTCTTAACTAAAACAAAAATCTTCATAATTCTACTTCTTGATTCTTCAGATTGAACCTTTCTTCAATTGATTCTTCAGATTGAACCTTTCTTCAATTAAGGAATACCTGAGACATATGCTTAAAACGTACATTAGCGAAGCGAAAGCAGGTGAATTCATGAAACTGACTCATTTATCAGACATAACAAAACATATCTTGAATATTAACAATCATTTCAATCAATTCACAACAATTTCTATCTACTGTGCTCTATCACAGGTCTTTGGTTTTAGATATATATATAACCTGCCAGTTTTACATATGTCAAACATAACACTATTATAAATTGGCCACCACCACGTGTATATACCGGATCCGCTATACATATATATATATATATATCCGAATCATGTGATTTGAAATAAGAAATGCATCAATTCAAGATACAATTTATCAAAAGTTGTATTCACGTAATTTCATTTTAAAAATATTTAGCATGAACTCACCTTGTTTTGATGTATCTTAGCTTCCTTAAGCACGTCAGATAGGTAAATAATCGCTTAACGGGTCGAACCTACATTACAATATAAATACATGTATATATACTTTAGACTTACTCTTACATAACAGATAGTCTATACAAGTGACCCAAAACCTATAAATCTTAGTTTGAATTAGTAAGGGAGACCTATAGAACCTACTAAAACAAAATATATATTTAGAAAAATATGTACTGATTATAAGTTCATAAACCTGAAAATATATTAATATATACTTCATGAACTCTATTGTTTATTTGAATACAATAATTAAAAAAATAATCCAATTTAATATAATATATATATATATATATATATATATATATATATATATATATAATGGAAATATACTTGCAAAGACATGAGTTCGAGGATATTATGTTAACAGAGGACTTATGCATAAAAGCTTAGTTTGATATTAAATCTTCATTTTCATTAAAAAAAAAAACATATCATCTCCATTTCTATTAGAACTTCCTTTCAAGAAAACTAATGACTTGGTATATATATATATATATATAGAGTTAAGTCTAAAAAGAAATTCACTCTAATATGCTTTCTTGCTGTTGATAATCAAATATCAGAACCCAATTACCACTAAAATGTATCTAATCTACCCCAAAAACACTTAAGTTCCTTATTCATATTCAGATTATAAAAGGATCTTTGTATTACCTTACTAAATAGCCAACCAAACTTTAATTTGTAAAGTGATTCTCAGTCTTTAATCTGTACTTTGAGCCCTTGATTGAAATTGAAATCTTAAATCAAGATGGAAGATCTATTGCAGATCTCTGTTTTACAATAGGAGTTGTAGCACCTTCAAACCAGGGAGATGTTACAGCCTTTCTCCTTGACTGTCGTTGCTGTTCTTGAGATTTACAGGGCTGATTTTAGCCTTAAAACTCTTCCAAAAGCTTCAATTGGTTACTCCTTCAAAGAATTTTACTAGTTCCTGATATGAGTATGAAGTTGCAGAGAGATCTAAAAGAGGATTCATGGTGCTCGCCAACTTTACAGGTGCACAAGAGGTTGAAACGTGTGAAGAGAAGAAGTAGACAAGTGGCTTACACAAGGGTGAACCCTAGAAACGTGGCTGCTAATCTGGCTGCCCTCTTTTTAAATCTATATTAATTTATTTTTTTTTTTTTACAAACTTTACCCATGTGGTAAAAGTAACCCTTTAACAAATGGGTCAATTACTATTAACCCCCTTCACTTTTATTTTGGGTATTACAAAACACATATACTTCTATAATTGTATCTGACCAAATATAATATAAGAGAAACCTACGGGTGATCATGGGTCGGTTCATTGCTTATATCGGGTCCACCCAAGAGAATTGCATATACGAGTAATGCATAAATCTAGTAATGATTTATGGCAATGCATACTTGACTAGTTGACTTGTTGGAAAATAATTGGATCAAGCACAAAAAACACAACCGAATTTTTGACCCGACTCTGGGTCAACTGTTTTCTCTATTGTTAAGATCAAACAAATTACAAAGACCCTACTACTGTCCATTTAAAACAAACTTGCTCCCTAAGCTACCCTACTACTAGTTGTGGGATGGGTTGAGACCCAAGAGATTAATATGTATTAAGGATTAACAAATTGGATGAAGACAATCTGCATGAGATCTGCAGATGTGTGTGTGCATGAAAGAACCATTATATATTCATATTTCAATCCATTGGTTACAAATAAAGTTTACATGGGGTATGTATAGGTAAACAATAATAAATATAACTAACTAACGGTGTTAACCATAATTAACATAACTATCAATAACTATCTAACACTTGGTAAGGGAACTACATACTATTAATAGCACATCACATGTGCTTGTTATCGAGCATCAAATAGTATTATTGTGCATTTACCAACAGGTGGAGAAATATCAAGTTCATGAGAGCTCTCTCCAGTGACAAAAGCAGGTAATGCTCCCTCACTAACCAGCATCAGAACCTCTGACAACATAGTAGGTCTATCTTCTGCGTGATGTTGCACACATAATGATGCAACATGTATTGATTTGAGTACTTCAGAGACAACACATGAAACCCGTAAAGATTCGCTCACAAGCCCCTTCAAAGCCTGTAACTTTCTCCTTGCCTTTAAACAACCAAAATCTTTGCATTAGCATAATACAATGCAATAATAAAACAACTTCAACTGTTGTTTACAATGAAAACATTACCAAGAAACGTCGACAAGCTGTCTGAACCTTAATGGCAGCCACTTCATCCTTGGATTTACCCAAGAACCGTCTAAAAGCAGCCGCCGCTGCCATGGAACCAGGTTTGCTCGGTTCATTCTCTGGTTTTGTGGGTCTGCTCGGCTCATTTTCAGGCTTTGCAGGTTGTTAGGCTCATGGTCTGTGTCTTTGCTTGGCTCATTTTCTGGTTCTGTGGGTTCACTCGTTTCAGCCTGTTGTTCTGCAAACTTAAGGTCATCCTCCGGCTCGGGTGGAAGAGAACGAAGTGCAGGCGTAGGCGAATACAGATTCGGGTTGTGAAGAATCTGTTTCAATGCTCTTTTCTTTTCCAAACCATGATTTCTTAGAAGTGGTTTTCTGAGACTTCTATGATCAAAATTATGAGAAATAAACAAGTGTTATAACCACATTGACATTTCGTCGAACACATTGTATGCATCATTTAATGACATCTAAAAAAACACACACCTTTTCTTTCTTTTCCTTTGAATCATTACTAGATATAAAAGCCTTCCTCACTGCAGAAAACCAACCCCCTTTCTTCTTCATTAACTCCTTCAATCATCTTTGAAACAATAACAAAAAATTGCTCACATTGCAGATTGTAAAATCCCTATAGATATCAAAACCGAAAGAGAAACACCTATAAATTCAAATTCAAATTTAACACGGGGAACATGATCAATCAATGAAACAATTACCCATAGACATTAATTATAGGGATATACTCATATACCTGAAGAAATGAACAGAAAGTTGCAATCTTTTTCTCAATTCTTGTGGAAACAATAACAGGCTTTCTGCTGCGTGAAATTATTAGAGGCAGAGAGATGTCTAGAAGGGATTTTCGCTATTTTGGGTAACGGGCAGTTGTGATGAACCATTTGTTAAGATAACTTCATTTAAAATAAATGAATAATTGCATATATCCTTTTATAAAACAATTTAATTGTATATTTATCTAATTTAAAATTAAAATTGTATACATCTTATTTTTTAATTTTTTTAATTGCATATTTATCTAATTCACAACAAAAATTGCATATCCCCTTCCTTAATGAAAAAATTTACAAATTTACCCCTTGATTTATTTTATTAAAATAAATTATAAATTGACAATGTTACCTTTGTCTTTATCAAAATTGTGATTTTTTTACAATTTTTATATACATCCATTTTTAGTAGCTATTTTTATATTTATATTATTTTTTTATTTTTTAATCATGTTTCGCTAATGAGTGTTTTTAGTTTCTTAAACTTTTTTTCTTTTCCTTGTGTTTTTTAATAATTTTATTAATCTACGTTGAGTCTATATTTTTTATAAAGCTTTGGAGTAACAATAATAAAATACAAAACAAAAACCGAACGTTTAATTCATTAAAGAACCAAAAATTCATGACAAATAACAATCACAAACAACCATAAATAAAATAGTCATTCTATTATCTATATTAATAAAAAGTCAAAATGAGTAAATTTGATATTTTTATCATTAAAGGAGGGGTTATATATAATTTTAGGTTTAAGTTGAGTAAATATGCAATAAGTAGATTAAGGAAGGGGATACATGCAATTTTAATTTTGAATTGGGTAAATATGCAATTAACAAGATTTATAAGGGGATATATGCAATTGCCCCTAAAATAAAAATAACATCAAAACATATACGAAAAAATAATGACATAACAATATATTTATAATTTTATAAAATAATTTATTTTTTAAATTTATAAAAAAAAACCAAATATGTTTAAAATTTAATATAATACTAAAAAAATGAAGAACAAGGCATTATTTTTTATTTTAAGAAGCATGATGATGTACATAAACCCAGTTGCGTAACAGCTGATTGGGAGCTTTTGCCGGTAAAGGCGGTGTCGCTGTTCGATGGCAGGCGAGGAGATGGTTCATGGCGGTAGAGGTGTACAAAAAAACCAGACCAGGTTTTAAAAAAAAATTGGTTTGAGCCAAACCAGTTTCCAACCCAATCTGAACCGCCGGTTTGTATACCGGTTTGGTAGCACCACACCCTAAACCGGTTCAAAAATAAAAAATAGATTAAATAGGTAAAAAAAACTGGTTTCAAAACAGGTCCAAATCGGTTGAAGAGGTTCGAGTATTTAGTGAGTTATACCGGTTTGAAAAAAAAATCGGTTTGACAACATGATAAACTGGTTCGGTTTAAAACACTAATTGGTTTGGAAAAAAAAAACCACTTTGTCCATCTTTACATACCGGTGGTGGTCTACAAGAAAAAGAGGAGGGGATAATAGATAAGAGAGTGGTCAGACTTGAGGCTTGAGAGTGTGTTTTAATTAACCTATATATTAATTTAGCAAAGGGAAGGAATAGTTTCTTTCTTTGGTTTTTATTTCAGCCACACTACTTATTATATAGTGATGTTTTTTTGGCTTATTTTCCGAATTGCAAGTTCTTTTCTTTTCATTTTCTGGATTGTATTCTGTAAATTCATGTGGACAAATATTGATAGCCAGATTTATTTTGGAATCAACTTGAAACCTCCACTATTGATAGGCAATAACGATGAGAAAACAGATGTATTACACTAGCATGGCAAATGATTATTTGCAACCATAAGAACCATTGTTTCTGAGCTTTTTATTTGAGATATATGTTATTTGGTTGCCTTTCTAGAATATGTAATTTGATATCGCTACTTGTAATACGCACCACGAAACTTCACTATTTCTTTTGCTTACTATACCACAAAGAATATTACGGACAAAATTAAAGGACCAGAAAAAGTGGCGATGAATATTGACGCTTTATGGATGATGACGATACAGAAACATATGTTGTGTTAGTCGTTTTAACGTGGCATACTAGCCTTTTGCAGCCCAAAAGATGCACCATTTTTTAGCCATAATCGGAATCTATATAATTGTGTGGCATCGAGATTGTTTTACACCCGCCGCGAAGCGCTGACGGGTTACAACTAGTTTTTTTAATTTTTTACGTGCACAAATCACCTTCCAGAATAAGATGGGATCAAAGCCACACATCCTCAAAAGACATATTTTGAACACTCGTATCACCAAGGGCTATATATAACACTAGTTTAGTAAACCCGTGTAATACACGAGTTGAAAATATGAAAACAACATAATTCATAAATGTATAAATATTTTGTATGATTAAGTTACGTATTACTATAACAATGAAAAATAAAAAGTTACATTTATAAATTATAAATATTTGAATACTTTTTTGAATAATATAATATACAATTGACCCATGTAAAATTAAAAATCAATTGTCTTAAAATCACACTAATCTAAAATATTTAAATATATCAATAAATATTTTTTTAGTTTTTTTTAATTGAAACTTATTTGACTATAAAAATATATATAGTTCAAAACAATATGATTACACAATGAAGTTGATAATATAAAAAATTAAATTCAAAACAAAATGAATTATTACTATTCATTGAGTTTCTTAAAATAAAAACTTGACTAAAATAGTATATTAATTTAGACGGGAAATTTTTTTGAGGAGTAACATGAGAGTAACATGTGACATCCTAGTTACTCTTTTATTATATACTATAGATGGCAACCAATATTAGTGAATTTACCATTCCATGTAGAGGTAGACAAACAAGTTTAATTAATCAAGTAAGCTGAAACGTTATGGGAGCTTGAGAGCTCCTTGTGAGGTGATCACTTAGCGTTGCCACTTGGGCTGGGGGCGTTGCCAACACCGTGCCGCTCATACATGGCTTGGGGTGTTGGTGTGGTAGCGTGACTTGGCTCATGAGCATTGGGCACCAACCAGCGTTACGCATCACCATCTTATTTTCAATTAAATCTCATACTCACGGTCACGTCATCACATCCCTTTAGTGAGTGTAGTGTGACCAAAAGACTTGTCTAGGTGGTGCCTACATGATATCACTTTTTTATCACACTCACAATACCATTACATAAGCTTTAATATTAAGGGAAAATGAGTAAAGCTGAGTTGGCTTCTCATTAATTTTTTATGTGGTGCTAATGAAAAAGGTCTAAAAGCTGAAGACTGATCTTGGAATTTTTGAATTATGTAACGGTAAGAAACGACTTTTCAAAAATTATCATCCAAATGAACTAATGAAGACTTGTACCACTGTGCAGGAACTTTGAAGTTTTTGATAAAATTACTAGTTTGATTTCAAAACAAAATTTGTATGGAGGGTTTTTTCCTTATTTAGTTATTTTTTATTATTCTTTTAATTTGTCTTTTTAACGGTTTTAATTTGTGTTTTAGTTATAATTAAAATTTTCCTACTCTAGTAAAAAGAGTATCTTGGTGTGACACATGACGGCACCACATTTATTCTCACCAAAATTTTTCCGCTTCTCTCTCCTATTAAATAATTACATTAATTATCAATAATATTATTTAACTTTTTTAAAACAAAATTATTTTTAATAAATTTAAAAATGATCTTCTTATTAATGTTATTTCAAAAAATAATTTTTATAGAATAAGAAATTTTTACAAAACGTCAACTTTTTTAAATTAGTGTTTTTAAAAAGTTAATTTTTATATACAAAAAATAATTAAAATTAAAATTTATAATAAGAAAATTTTAAGATATGATATTTTTAATTCGGTTTGATTTGGAACAAAATATTTATTATTTTTTTTTTGAAAAAAAGTTATAACCAAAAGTTTAAAAAGTTAATATAATTGTTTTATTACATATTGTTCTTACTATACGTAATTTTAATTATATTTTATCATAAAATATCGTTTTATACTTGATAATTTTTTATTATATTTAATATTTTATTTGTTCAACTCGTGTAATACACGGATTTACTAAAGCTAGTTACATTATATTATACTATATCAATATTGATTCGTTAGGTTTTTCGACTTTTAAGTTTTATTTTTTCCGACTTTATCCATTAAAGTTTAGTAAATTAGAGTTTTGCCACAAACTTTATTTTTATGGTTTCTGACGAACCGACGTGATAACAACCAAAGTAAGGCAGCGTTACACGTGAAAAAAACGGAGTCCCACAGCGTTGCGTTGGGAGAAAATAACTAGTTCTTATGATAATTATGCTTTTTGTTCATTTGTGTTTAAAGTAATTCTTTTGTTACAAAAGAGTTTGGTTTTCGGTCGTTATTTTTTAAGATCTTTTAAAAGTTAGGTTTAAATCTTTCTAGAGACATAAATATTCAATGAAATTACATATTTTGTCATTTACTTGTATTGAAAATTACATATTTGGTTATCTTACTTTGATAATTTCTTTTATCGTCACTTTCATTCAATATTCATTAACCTATATTGACTAGGAACCAGATGCCTAATTAGTCCTTTTAACCTATTTATGGACTACTAGCTTTAGTAAACCGTGTATTACACGGGTTGATTTAATAAAATATTAACATAATAAATTTATTAATTATAAAATGATATTATAAGATATGATATGATTGAAATAATAAAACAGTGATATTAACTTTTTAATATTTTGTTTTTACAACTTTTTTTTAAATAAACATTTTGTTTTAAAACAAACCGTATAAAAATGTCATTTTTAAAAAATTTCTTATTACAACTCCCAAATTTGATTATTTTTTTTAATTGACTTTTTAAAAATATCAATTTATTTAGAAATAACCTTAACAAAAAGATTTTTTTTCTTAATTTATTAGATATTAAAAACTATTAAAATTATATTATTAGTAATTAAGGTAATTATTTAATAGGAGAGAGAGGCGGGAAAATTTCTCTAAAAATGATTGTGGTGCTGACACGTGGCATCTCCATTTACTCTTTTATTAGAGTAGAAGGATGTTGGGAGGTATCACCCTCCGGCGGGAGGTAATATTATGTTATATGCTTGTGACGAAACATTCATATATGTAACATGACATCTTTGTAATTGTTTATATTGGATATGTATTCATTCATGTTACACTAGTATTTTTACCCGTCGCGCGTTGCGGCGGTGCTGTGTACAGCGTGATAAAGCATAGAATACAATCGACCCGACTTATTTCCGAACTAATCGTACATTGATACGTAGAGTAATTTGAATTTATATTGTCGAATGAAAACGTATTAAACATACATAAAAATTAGCATTTGCTTCGACGCCGTATGTAACATGATAAAGTATAGACTACAATAGTCCTAACTCGTTTTCAAACTAAAATTTTGTCGGAAGGTACAATAATCGAATTTAAGCTAACGTATTATATTTGATCTAATTCATTTCCAAACAAAACTTGCATCGAAACGTTAACTAACACAAAATTTATATTTGTCTGACTTGTTTTCTGAAAAATCTTAATAAAAACTTAGAAATTATACTGAAACATACATAAAAATAAGAACATGATAATTTTTTTCTATGTATTATATGGAATGTAAACCCGGATTTTGTTAACGTCAAATTGATATTTTATAAGCTTATAAAATTTGAATGGTTTAAAAATATAAAATTCAAAAGTTGAGGGGTGAAAGTTGGACATTTTTTTAAGATAATCAAAAGTTGTTATTGTTTAGTATCTTTTGAAATAATTATAAGTTCATGGGAATTGAAATGATAAAAATTAATTAATTGTTTTTGAGAGTTGGGACTTGGGAGGAAGGAAAGGAAAAAGAAAGAATTAAAATTGAGGCTGCAAGGAATCGAATCAACTACCGTCTATTTAAAAGTTTAAGAAATTAATCAAATGGGCTAAGCTAGGAAATTTATAGACATATGAAACCAAAGATATATATATCTTAAAAGCAAGGTTGGGTGGCCCAATCCAATTGGCCACCGACCTTTGTTTTTAAGTATTAGTAGAATGTGTAGTATTACCTATATGTAATAGCAATGCATTAATTTTGTGTAATATCATATTACATTTATGTAATTGTTCATATTATGAATAATTATATGTGTTTGTGGCTTTCTTGTCAAGTCCATTGGGTCGAGCTTGTACGTAGCACATAAACCTATATATCAATAACTAGTTAAGTCATACTTGCATACTATAACACAATTGAAGTATAATCTTTTTTCATACTTTTATCCTTTACTTAGACATTTAACACAAGTTGAATCTTTGAAAAGTAGAATGAATTCACTTAATTCACTTTGGTCTTTAGACCTCTCCAATCACATGTTCCTGACTAATTTATTTGACTTCCTATAAATCAAACTTAATATTATTGGTGTGTGCTTTCATTTAGCATGATATATAACTAACTCAGTGGTCGTTCAATTCCAAAACTTTAAAAATATATTAGTTTGGAGGTAACCGCAACTTTACCCAGAAAGATGTTTGATATCCAAGGTGTCTCAATTGTTTCATTGTTAGTGCATTCCTGGCTTTTATGTTCACAATTTAATAGAAAACAACTTATAATTCATAAACTGTTAGGATTTCCGGTAAGAAAAAGATTAAAATCATGATCAATCTCAAAACATAACATAACATGACATGACAAGTTTCACCAGCTCTTTTAATATTTCCCTTATTACCTTTCGTTTCATGACATGTTGTATGATTATTTATAAACACGTCGGTCGATGAAGCGATTTAATTATACAGATAATTTAAGGTTCAATGTTCAGGGTTTAGCGTACGAAAACACACCCGAAAAACAAAATATTTCTAAAATCAATTTGAACATAAACATGGTAAGGAAACATTTTTCCCAATCTGCTTTTCAAGAAAGCTGGCGTCTTCTCTCATGCCACCATCTCCACCTGCCAAGAGTTAAAGGATGCAATAATAAAGTTACTTCTTTATGGTAAAATAAATTCTTTTTTTTAGAATCAATTCTTTTTTTTTTTTTTCTGTTTAATGTAAATATTAATCATTTTGTGATGGTTGGATGCGTACCAAAAGAAGTCCCATCTGGGTCGGACTTTGGACATTCGGTTTTCGCCATACGGGTAATCGGTCTCAGCCCTTCTCGTGTTCCTAAAGGCGCAACATCCGATGCAGTATATGCCGATTAGTAGAAGAATCATTATAACATTGAGAACTGAGAGCTTTCGCCAGTCCCTCCTCACATCCTCCAACACCCCGGCTTTGCACGAGTCACACTCGTAGCATAATATGTTTGGATCACTGTTCCATTTATAGCAATCTATGTCTTGAGCCATCATTGACATCTCATAGTTGCATTCACTTGGCGGTTTGCAACATCCTGACTATAAAAAAAACATCAAACATTAACATTTTGTAAGCAGGGCTATTTATAGCAACCTAGCAAGTTACTACTTAATTAATACTACAAAACAAACGCTTAGTGAAGAACAAAAGGTTACAAACTATATTCATCATTAAAGGCCTTTTAGGAGGATAATATATGCAATGGCTATGGCCTTAATTTGAGAAAGAAAATCGACATTGATCACGATACAGCAGTGTCACAACCGAATTTTTCTTCGCTAATCGAGTGAGTTTGCACGTATATCTAGTGACCGTTGTACTAAAAAATTACGTAGTGACGGAACTTGAAACATAATTTTTGGTTTTTGTTAAAAGTTTATATGTTGTCGCTACTCAAGCAAATATTAGCAAATAAACATGTTTTTTTTACTTACGGTTTTTATAAATTTAATAGTTGTTTGTTTTGCTAATCTTTTAAGTATATTCAAAATAACATACATACCAATTAAAATTTTACCTCCGTCGCTAGTACTTGTTATATTACATGTTCCATAAAAAAATTAATGTTATAATTATATGTATCCAACTATGATACTTATGTAAGGAGTAACATCAATTAGACATTGTTTAAAAACCATTTTATAATAAAAAAGATACATATACACACACAAAATAAACTTTTAAATACATACACCACTTGAACCTCGTAAAACCACTGTTTGTTCTAGTCATATGACTCTAAACTGCAGTTTACTTTATATAAACATTTATAACGTAATAATGATGTGAATTCAGAACCTGAATTTATAATTAGAGTAAATTAATCGTTAATTACCTGAATAGGAGACAAATCTCTAGTCAAATAGTCAACAGGAGACCACATAACAATATCCCTACAAGTCTTTGACCCCAAAATACAACTCCTTATAGTCATCCAATACTTCTCATCTTCAACTCTTTCCCTCATCCATGGCGAATAATCCCCCAACCGATACTCGTTATACAGCCTGCCCGAAACCGAGGTCCCACCGCCCGCTCCTGTCACGATGAACCCGAAGATGGTGAGCGCGATCAGGGCCGCGATCAGGAGCAACATGACCACAAGGTACACCCACAGAGCCCATGCTAGGTGAAAACATGCACCAATGAAGCCGACCAACGATACGATCAAGATTATGAAGCCGATGACAAGAAGTGGTGTTTGGAGGAAGCTTTCGCAGGTGGCGCTGGTTCGGGTTAACCATAAGGCGCCACCGATGATGGGTATGGATGCTATGAGTGTGAAGAGGTTTAGTAACCTATTACAGTGTTGCTGAACCTTGACATGTTTGGTTTCTTAGTGGTTTTGTCTCTCTCTATACATATATATGTATTATGTAAAGATATTTTCTCTCTATAGTTGAGGATAGTATGTGGTGTTTTGGTTTAAAAAGATAGATGAAGTCATACACCTTGGTTCAATATTACTATTTCATGCAATTGGGTAGAAGGAATATCATGAAATTAAGATTAGTTGAAGTGACGTGGCAGGTTTATATTTATATTTTTTTAAATGTAACCTTGATGATATGTTTGTCTCAATTATCAGGTTAAGTTATTATAACGGCTAGTTGTACAACTTCTAGACCTACTATACTTCTAGAGTTTATATATTATGAGTTTTATATTATGTAGTGTTATAAGATTTGAACCTTCGATTATGATTTGAGTATGGTTGCCTTTTCTACATGTTTTGATACTTACAGTACAAATTTTGGTACCGCTAGACGACAAGTCGACAACCTCAATTTTTATTATAGTTTTCAAATTAGTCTTTCTCCTTATCCCTTAAACCTATTTTTAAATTAAGGTTTTAAGAATTAAATTAAAGAAATTAAGGGTGTGTTTTACTTAAGTTTCTATTTTTACAGGGCCCGAGTATGTAGGGATAAGATTTTCTTGATTTGTGTATGCACCTTTACCATGCATTTTATATAGAAGATTATTTTTTTTAACTTAAACATATGACCTTCAAGTGACAAAACAACAACTTTTCTTGTTACTTTAAAACCCGCTCTCAAATACATCATCCTCAAAAACATCCTAATTACAAAACAACAATTTTAAATAATCATGTATGGCCAGAACACTACATAACCTAGTGTGGCCAGAAATTTGAGATTCCATTTTATCTTCTAGACATATTTAGGGTAATATTTTTATTCCTCGTGTCAATTCTTCATCATGTTTCACATCATGATAAAACTAGAATAAAACAGAAGAATAAGAATTATGTTTTTTTCTCCCTAGAACGCTCTTCTGGAATATATTAATGTTATGCTAACAATAAGATCAGATAACTCATAGCTTATGTTAGATGGGTAACCTTCAAAGAATAAAAATTATGTAAATGTGCGTGTTAGACATGTTTATGATGGAGTTATTTTAGTTTAAAATTACCAGTTTGGTTTTGATTTAACTCTGAATCGGAGTATATTTTAACTTCTACATACAAATCTAAAATAATAATAATGAACTTTTTAAAAAAATTCAAAGAACTATCTTAGTTTGGGTTTAGAATCGAAATGATTGAACAAAGGTTCTTAAAATATTTGGATTAATAAATCAATCAAATAAAGTTAAAAGATATTGTTTTTAGAACTTATGTATAGTATTAGTAGAGCTTTGCCTAAAAAAGAGTATAAGTTCAAAGTTCAATACCCCAAAGAGAGAATATTATTGAGGGGCAACTTGGTGAAGTTATATATGTTAAATAATCAGTCTTATATATCCGTAGGACATATTTTACTTCTTTACTAAGGAATTGATATATGTATATAGAAATAAAATGAAAATTTATTCATTTCAAACATATTGTGTCCAATGATAAATCTTATAAGAAAACTACAAACAAAGTAAAATAAGGTAAATATCAAACACACTTCTTCCATGCAATATGGAAGACAAACATAGTAATAATATCTTATCTTCGTTTCTTATTTCACACACGTGTGTGTATGTTACCAATTTGTTTGAACTAAAATGTATCCCCAGTGAGTTATATGAATAAAACATAGAAAAGTTAGCTAAAAAATATTAATTAGTTTAAACAAAAAATTTAATGTTCAAATAGGAAAAGCGAATTATAATAATCCCAATTAAACATCCATATTAACAACTCAATCAATAATATTCTTATCTTTCATTTTTTCTTTTTATTATAAATGATTATCTTACACGTATAATCATCATACTCTAAACTTGGTTTCAACTAGATATTACTTACAAT
>JACCIZ010000421.1:0-106518 GCA_025506415.1 Flaveria robusta
GATGATTAATTTTTGAGCTGGTTTATGTTTAAAAGATTAATATGAACTTTTAATCTAGTGGCTATGTCTTGATGACTAAGTTTGAAATTCTTTGTTAAAATCTTTCTGTATTTCTATATATGCTATTTTATTTTAAACTGATAGTTTTTACCTATCAAACCCATCAGTGAACGAGTAAGGCCTCACCTAATACAGCAGTCAATTTGACGACCGATCTAGTTTTAAGAACTTTGTAAAGTGATAAGACTTGAACTTATAATTTACACTTTTACAGTTACTGAACTTTAGACCTTGTCATAAGTAGCATCTTCCAGATCTAACGAATATGACCATCATAGATTATAGCAAAAGAGGTGCTGGTGGTGCCATATCCAAATCTTGAAAATAAATAATTTTTATGTTTTAAGTTTTAAGCTATGAGTGTTTGTCAATAGCATGTGCAAGAATTCAAGGGCCAAATCTCGTTTCTAATTACAAACACCAAAGAAATGAAAGCAAGAGAATTACTTTCCTAGTTTCATTGGATTAACAGCGATAATCCTTCTGATAATCAGCAATAAGCTGAATTTCTTACTCTTAGAGAAATGCTAGTGTCCAGACACATACATCTATCATATACTAACGCTCACCCTTTCCTTCCTTTCAGACAAATCAACTATGATTTTGTATTTCTAAGCTGCCACATTCTAAACAGAATGACAATGGTATTCCACAATTTTCCCATTATCAAGCTATCAACTACAACGACATGCATTGAATTAGAGTATTCACTGCAAATCGCTTAAAATATGACCAAATTCTAGCATATTGCTTCACTCATAAGGTTCCTGAGTTCAAGTTCTAAAACATGCTCATGAATCATCATCTGTTGATCACATATCCAGGCATCCAATAAACACTAGCAAGTAAAATATCAAAACATTATATCACAAACCTATCATCAACCTCCAGAGTTCTAGTAACCGTTCAACATAAGACTTATCATTTATGAATAGAAATTACTATGACTGATAAAAATGATCAATTGAAGCTTAAGAATATCAATTTAGGTTTTCAACGTAATAACAATAGTCTGATAACAACAATCACAATCGGAATTATTATTATCAACATCGGGCATTTAGATCTAACAAATTTCGATAAGAAGGTAACAATTAACAACAAATACAAAAACGCCTAAATTTGTGGATTCACATACCGATTAACTGTCCGCCGAACAGAACGCGGAGTCTAGCGGCGAAGGTACCGGTGGTATCGCCGGCGGCTTCAGCGAGAAGACTACTTTTGATGTGATCGATGCGATCGGAGAGTGAAGTTTGTTCTTTCTCCAAGGCAGCGGTATCCTCCTGAAGATCTCGGATTCGGTACTTTGGCCTACGGATCGCATGCTCAGCAGGAAGATTCCGGTCATAGCGAAGAACTGGATGAAGCTGTGTTTTCTCTTGAGTGCGTTGTCGACAAAACCGAGTGATTTATTGGCGTTGGAATCCTTGCATCGGTGGCGGAGGAGCTCGGCGGTGCCATGACGGTTTGATCGGAGTTTTGGTTTAACTAGGGTTTTGTTTTGATGTTTAGCCGGTATTCTGTTTGTGCAACGGGTTTCAATCTGTTTCGCCCGATGGTTCCAAAAATCGAACCCCAAACCAAACCGACTTTGAAGCTGGGCCAAGTCAGATGAGTTCGGGCTTGACTCGTTTAGTTACCAGCCGAGTTGATCATACTCGTTAACCAAGTTGAGCTGAGCTGAGCTGGTTTGTACATTTTAACGAGCTCAAGTTTGAATGAAAGTATATCTGTCCGGTTTTTTCTGATGATATATTATTTAGAAGAGATTTATATCTTTGAATGGGCTTATTCGATAACAATTGAATGAAGACGAAATTATCAAAAATTAAGATTCCTTATTTCAATTCAGCAATGTATGAATAGTTTCTTGATTTGGATTAAAGGATTCTTGAATCCTTGCCTTGCCTTGGAATATGAATAATGGAAGAAAATGGATTGAGATTGACGCGGTCTGATTCATTCTCAGAGATTATTCTGGACCCGACAAATCGTTCCTTTTTCCGGTATATGAAATAGGTGACTTCGCTAAGTCGATTTTTAGAAAATCTCAAATCAAACCATTTGACCTTATTTCAGCAAAGGAAGCACAAGCCTTTCGATCTTTTTGTTTTTGTCCCAATTCAACATTAAACAAGCCTCAACTAAGCGAATACTTGTGTCCCAAATTACAAGAATTGATTGTAATATAAGATATAATTGATAACTCAAAGTTGTAGATTATCACTTTCCTGTAAGAGATCCGTCAGGAAATTCATACTAAATTTATACCATTCGTTTTTTTTATATAGAACTACAGGTTGAACCAAACCAAAATACTTTTTTTCATACATGAAAAGTTTCATTCGTTGGATATAGAGCTAATTGTATTCTTTGGAATTTTGTTTTCCCCCTATTGGTGGCATCAATCGGAATGCCTAATTTGTTTTTTCAAAAAAATGGATATCTTCAGAAAATATTATCAGTTTAATTTTTTTTGTTTTTTTCTTCACTCGGACCAATCCACCAACCTAAATCATATATATGGATCATATGGATCATAAAATCGCCTGAAACCCGTTGCAGAAACATAATCCTTCTATTGTTGTGTTTTTTGTATGCAAATCACACATATGGATCACAAAATCGAATTTTACATAAGATAATAGTTTTCTATGGAACTAATTTTTGATGTGTAAGTTTTTTATGATCTTAAACACACTCTAAAACACAAACAAATGAACATAAAAACTTATAACATAGTTTGATAGGATTTTGAATTCCAAAAGTTGTTTGATAATAGAGAATACAATCAATATGAATACACAAAAAATTTTCTCCAATCACTCAAGTAATTGTGGAGATGATTTCTACCATAAGTTACAAGGTTTTACTTTACAAAAATATTTACCATCATGATAGGATTTGACGAAGACGCTACGAGTCGTGCTTCACGACTTGATTGATAATAGAGAATACAACCAATATAAATACAAAAAGAAATTCTCCGATCACTCCTATAATTGTGGAATCGATTTCTACCGTAAATAACAAGATTTTACTTTACAAAATATTTACTCCTTAGGTTAAAATCCTGTTACCGTTCATATAATAAATTTATAAGTGTTGAACAATATTGAAACATTGGAGAAAGAGTGTGTAAATGATGAAACCAAATCAGAGGTAATTAGAAGGTTAGAGGTTTAGTTTCATGTAAAAAATTATGATTATAAAAATCTAGGTTACTGAAAAAGATATACTTATTTTTGGGTATTTGAATATATATATATTTTTATCTCCCACCTAAGTTTTATATTTGACTCATTAGTCACCACACGTAAAACTCAAACAATTACTATAAATAGCTCACATATGTACAACTCGTAGATACAACTAAGACCATCCATAATGAAGCCATGTTGCTCGTCGGTTGCCTGGCTGGCACTTACATGCCATGGGAAGTTTACAAGCGTTGCACATTCCCGGACTGGGAGTCTGGTTCATAGGAGCTTTTGAGTTCGTGTGAGATTTTTAAGGAAAAAAAATGAAGTGATAGTCTGGTGCATTGTTGGTGCTCTACTTTTTTTTGAACGGCTAAAGAACCACTAACGGGCCACTAACCGACCCGATCATCTCTATTACTTGAGTACGGAAGCAGAGACCGCCCTTGGTAGGAAACTGACCTAACCTTATTTTTAATGAGGAACCCTTTACATTGGTGCTCTCTACTTATGATAAACATATTAACATAATCTGTTTTTGTAGAAAGATTATTTTTTTGGGTAAGATTTGTAAACCTTGGCCTATGATTTGTTAGCTGGTATTCGTTGACTTATTCGACTTGTGGTGACTCGACAAAAACGAGTCTGTTGTGAGAGGCAAGAATTATGTAGTATTACTTTATCCGGTTGCTTTAACTATTCTAATCATCAGAACCTTATGTTAGGTCAAAGATTGTAGAATTTAGAAATTATTACATATACAAACAGTTGTTAGTGGATGTTTACTAATTTTTATTAAAAAGATATTAGAAAAATAAATTAATAATAAATACAGTTCTTCCCTCTCACCTGTCACCTACATTTTTTTTAAAATGTTCCTTTAATCAATATTTTCTTCTAAAATATTATTTTAATCAAATCATTTTAAAAAGGTCCTTACACAATATGGTCATCTTGGTATATTAAATAGAATCATCTAAGGTTCAACGAACATGATTTGCCCACAATATTAAATTTATTTAAAGTTCGACTAAACTTATTTTAAGTTCGATCAAATTTATTTACAAATAAATTCGATCGAACTTGCAACACGATCGAAGGACCAAATAAGGTGCGAACATTTTTTTGAATAAGTTAATTAAAGAGGCACGCGAGAGACAAAATGAATCAAAGCTGCATTTGGAGAATTTTCCGTAAATTTATGTCTCAACAATCACATCAATTATACAACAAACACATATAACATTTTCATGGTATACCTCTACAAGGGTATATACCCTCGTATTAGTTGCTCTCTACGAACAGATACATCAGTGTGTCAGAAAAACACGAATCAAACAGAAAACTCAAGAATAACAAACTTAGACAACTTATAGATTCAATGGTGAATCTGTGAATAATGCCTATACTAAATCTTCACCATTATGGTGAGATTACAACGAGTCAAGAACACAGAAAGAAGACACATACAACCAATCAAACAACGCAATCTAGAAAGTAAGAAAACAAAGAAGAAATCAACTAACAAACCGAAAAAACTAAAAGAATATGAAGCCACATTTAGCAAGCTCCTAATGAAGATGATAACTGAATAAGTAGTTGATGGAGACGTTTGATGATAGCCACCAAAGTTATCGATTGAAGAAGATGATTAGAGAGCGACTGAATGGGTGAATGAGATTAGGGCTTCTAAGATGAAACTCATTCTTTTAAATAGCCTTCAACTTGCTACTACAAACTCAAACTTTAGCTCTTGCACACCTTTAATCCCTGATCTACCAGATCCTTATTTTTACCCTACAAAGTGAAAACAACTAAGCACAATGACTAACAAATATTTAGTAATTGAATTGATAAAGATGTGCATATTTTTAACACCCCCTCTCAATTCAATTGCTAAATACATCAAGCAAGAGGTTTTTACGCTTTCTACTAAAAAGGTGATACAAAATATAAGAGCTTTTTTTAACACATGAAATCAAACTATGAACACAAGAAATGACTTGTTGTATTTCAACAGCTGCTGAACTCAATTAATAATAAGATTTTTAATTTTAAATTCATGTTAAAGAACAGCAATTTATTATACCAATTTGATTTATTTTTAAAACATTAGAGAAAAACACAAGAAAAAACTTATTGGAACTTTAGAATAAGTATAAAAACTTCCCTAAATATTTTCTCTTCTTCATGTCTAACTGTTCAGCAACTTATCTATATACTTTCTTGTAGTTTTGTCCAGATAATAGGGTTTCTTTATCCAACTGTGGAACAGTCACCTAATGCTCCAACGCATTAAGAAGCCTTTTCTTTGCTTGTATCATGAAGATGAACCCATGTAGCAGAGAAGTAAACAACAAGAAACAACAAGATATTAGTGTGAAAACGGTTAGCAATAGTTTCCTCAACATTCATAAGTTCACTATTGAAAAACAAATTCTATTGTTCAGTCACTCGTAAACAAACATAAAGAAAACCTTTAAGTCCGTTTATTTAAAAAAATTTATAACACTTCATAATTGTTTTACTTATTTTTGTAGCATCTTAAAGATTTTTAATTCTTTCAAACAACTTTCTAAAAAACTTTGTGACCGCATCATTTTCCCATTTAATGATGAAGAATAGAATTTAGAAAATACTTTGGTGTTAGATGTTTTACACAGCTAACGGTTATCTTTTCAACCTGGATAAAGAAACCACATGCAACAGCTATGTAAAGAAACTAAAAAAATACCCACCAAATTATCATACATCATAAACTTTCCTAAATTTATTCAAGAACTGAACTGTAAATCCACCACCAATTAAAAACAAGATCTTTCCATAACAAAAAAACAGAAGGTAAACTAATCAGAAAACATATTCTGACTAGCAAAGAATCATTTGATTTTACACTTAAAAGTGGTATTGTTTTATTTTACAACACAACTTTCAAGTATAGAATATATGAACAAAAATGTTTGCAAGAAAGTTTTTTATTAGCACATGAAAACAAGACTGAGTTACAGCTTGGTTTTAGTAATGGAATCTTACATAGCTTACAATGCTCACAAGACATCAACTCGTAAAACTAACTATGTAAAAAGCACTAACCAACAAACTACACAAGCTATAAAACCTTAACTAAAACTTTCTCCTAACATAGTTATCCATATATATTCTAAATCAACAAGAACCTTTGGATTCACTATTGACAGAGAATAATCACAAAAGGTCACAAGGCACATAATAACTCTGTAATCATCACAGTAAAAAAATCAGAAAACTATTACAGACCAAACAATGAATCACAAAATTCAATAGCCAAATGAGAAGAACAAGTCTAACAACAAAATCACTTGATTTTAAAACTTGTGAAGACAAGGAATGGAATGTCACAAGACATATAGAAAAAGAAATCAGAGATACATTTTTTCTGATTAAACAAGAGATAGAATCATAAGATTTTACAAAGAATCCCACAAAGAATTCAAAGATTTCATAACTAGCAAGTGGACTTTGAATCCACCACTAATATGACATACCAAACAAGTCATAAGGCATACAAAATATTTGATAAGACTATCAAAAAAATATTTGATAAGAGAGAATAAAAAACCACAAGGTTTTTTAGAATCATAAGATTCGATAAGGCTACCAGAAACATATCTGATAAGAAAATAAAAGCCACATGGCTTTTAAGAATTCAGAACCATGTCTGAAGAGAAAACTTGTGAGGAACTTAAAGACTAATTTGACTTGATCAAAAACTTTTACAACTTTACAAGAAAAATAACATAAGAAAACTTATAAAGAACATAAAGACTAATTTGAATCAAGCAAAAACTTTTACAACCTCACAAAAGATACTGAACCACAACTATTCAAGAAACAAGTCTAATAAAAACAAAATTAAAGATCTATACCAAACTTAGAAAGACGCAGCCGAACAGATTTTAAACGAATACAAAATCATACTATCTCTTACACGAGATAAAAATACACATGGCTGTCAGAGAATCAAGAATACTCTTGATAATACTACATTACTGGTTAAACATACCCAAACCACATGATCTACACTAACCAGACAACAAGATTATATACAGAATGACATATGAGTCAAGCAACCTACCATGAACCCAAATATGACAAAACCAGATAAACACAAGATTGATGCCATAATTCTGTCCATAATGTTGGCTATAGTAAATGTTTTCAAAGCATGTGCTCACTTGACTATATCTAGTACACAATATTGTTTACTCTTAACTGAAAAAACCTCCATACAACTTTCTGCAGAGCATTACTATTTACTAATATAGTAACATTAATGTTTTATTTAACATTAAAGTTCTTAGTTTCAACTCAACAGGAATCATAAATGATAGTAAACAAGCAAACTATGCACAAGGAATCTTAAAAACCATCTTAAAACAAGCTAACATCAACTTAGAAAATTTATCTAACCATCACTTATTAGCTCACATAGAAAGATCATGTTCCTTTATAAAACAATACTGACATGATTTTCTTATCAAGTACTGATTAACCACTATGTGACCATCATCTACTACAAAAACATTTAATACAACGAAGAAACACGTAAACGAAACAATGAACTAACTTGTTTAACCTTCGGCTTAGACAAAATAGACTTGCTAAGACAAAAAACAAGATGTGGTACAAAAAACTATCAGCGCAGACTTAGAACACGACGAATACAAGACTTGGTGCAATTATATCACAAAATTTAACGTATCTCGTTGAATGATAACAATTTTACCATAATGCACCTAACATTTGAGGACGAAAAACTAACCAATTTTCTAAATACACATTAAGTTCTTTTAATGAACCTTTTTTTTTTTTTTGATACACAACTTGGACAGTTTGATAAACCATCTGGATAGACGACTCTTTTTCCTCTGGCACTTCATTTAAACAAAAAAAAACCCAAATAAATTTTATTTTTGCAATCAACAATCAGGTGAAGTGCACAAACCAAGTTACACAACACATTTCACCCCATGTATAGTCCTTTCAAACATGGTAATTAGATGTTTTCTTGATTTTATAATATAATTTTTTCTTTTTGCAAAAACATATCAAAACACTGAAAACCTTAGTATTATAGGAAGCAAAAAGTAAAAAAACACTAATCAAACATTCAAACCAAATAAACCCAAACCAGACCAAGAACCAGAGAATTTGAAGCAATCACTCAAGATATGATAGTTTCATACACATGATGCACAAAACAAGAACACACTACTACCAACATAGAACTTAACCAATATAGCACGTATAATGCGCTACAAATAAACAAGGTACGTCTCTCACTATATCTAACCATACTGTTGGTACTCCTAACCCAACCAAAAACGCCTAAACATGGTATAATTAGTATAACAAGTATATGGAAGAGACATGAAATGAATGATCTCACCGAGGGGCACTCTGGTTAGGGTGTTCCAAATCCTGACATCACGAACAACAGCCATGATGAATCTTGAAGTGACCAATATCTCAAATCAGATGAAGTGCAAATCTCTTTTGAAAAAGAACCAAAAAATAGCTACAGAAACCACCGTTTATTTGATTTAGGGTAAAGATGTAGAAAAAAACCCCTAAATCCACAACGAACCAGCGAGTAAAAACTCGTGTTTTGAAAGAACGAAACTCCCAAAATCGCCAAACCCTAAGCAGCGGAGATACCAGGAATCATAAACTCAATGAACCAGAGCTCCACCGTGCTCTGATACCATGTCAGAAAACACGAATCAAACAAGAAAAACTCAAGAATAACAAAGACTTAGACAACTTACAGATTCAATGGTGAATCTATGAATAATGCCTATACTAAATCTTCACCATTATGGTGAGATTACAACGAGTCAAGAACACAGAAAGAAGACAACCAATCAAACAACACAATCTAGAAAGTAAGAAAACAGAGAAGAAATCAACTTACAAACCGAAAAAACTAAAAGAATATGAAGTCACATTTAGCAAGCTCCTAATGAAGATGATAACTGAATAAGTAGTTGATGGAGACGTTTGATGATAGCCACCAAAGTTATCGATTGAAGAAGATGATTAGAGAGCGACTGAATGGGTGAATGAGATTAGGGCTTCTAAGATGAAACTCATTTTTTAAATAGCCTTCAACTTGCTACAACAAACTCAAACTTTAGCTCTTGCACACCTTTAATCCCTGATCTACCAGATCCTTTATTTTTACCCTACAAAGTGAAAACAACTAAGCCCAATGACTAACAAATATTTAGTAATTGAATTGATAAAGATGTGCATATTTTTAACACAGTGGCTATCTTATACATGCTCTATACCGGCAATTCGTTAATCTCTATGAAATCGATAGGCAATTATCCTCATCGGACTCTTAGCATAAAACGTTAAACAGACGGCAGATGGTGATACCTGATCATGGCCCCACTCATCAGTCATCACCTCAGGATGAAATAATATCCACGTGGCACTCCTTAACCACTATAAAACAGAATTCAAAAGAGCACAGCTCTATTGTCAAAAACAGACAAGAAGAAAACCATTATGGACGGAAAAAGCACCAGCAACACCGCCGGCAAGCCCATCCGGTGCAAAGGTAACACATGTTTCAAGCCTTTACTTCAATCCATTGAAATTTGAACCTCAAAATTATGTTTGAATATGAAAATTTCGATCGATACTGTAGAACTTTTTGATTATGATGAATAATTGATCGAATTCTCGTTCCGGCAGCGGCGATTTGTCGGAAACCAGGGGAGCCGCTGGTGATAGAGGAAGTGATCGTTGCGCCACCGAAAGCTCACGAAGTTCGAGTTAAAATCATCTGTACGTCTCTTTGTCACAGTGATCTTAGCTTTTGGAAATTAAAGGTAAATCGTTCGTTGATTTCGATTCGAATGAATGTTTGATTGAACAGTTGATGTTAATTGATCGTTTTGTTCGTGAAGGATCCTCCTGCTATCTTCCCCAGAATACTTGGTCATGAAGCTGTGGGGTAAAAATTAGTTATCGTCAAATTATGCGTGCACGACTAATTTAGTAATTTTGAATATTTTGGGCATTGCTTAATATGTCTCTTTATAATTAGCTAGGTTAGATACCCGTGTAATACACGGGTTGAAAATATAAAAACTATATAATTCATACATGTATAAATATTTCGTATGATTAAGTTATGTATTATATAAAATAATAAAAAATAAAAAGCTACATTTTTAAGTTATATATATTCGAATACTTCTTTGGATAATATAACATAAAATTGACCCGTGTAAAATAAAAAACCAATTGTTTTAAATTGACGTTAACCCAAAATATATAATATATCAATAAATGTTTTTCTTTAACTTTTTTTAATTAAATATTATTTGACTAAAAAAGTATATATAATTTAAAATAACATATGATTACATAATTTTGTTGATAATATAAAAAAGTTAAATTAAACACAAAATGAATTATTGATTTAGTTTCTTAAAATAAAAAATTTGACTAAAATAATATATTAGTTTAGGCGGGAAATTATTTCTGAGAAGTAACAGGAGAGTGTCATGTGGCATCATAGTTACTCTTTTATTATATACTATAGACTATAGATAGACTATAGATTTTAATTAACTCTAATGGTATACTAAAAATAGCAAACAGGTTTCTAATCATAGCAACTGTTTTGTAAATCATGTTGTTGCTATTGGTAAAAGTATTAAAATATGTTGCTAGTATGGGTAAATCATGAAACTATGTTCATATATATGTTGCGATGGTGGATGAAGATATGCAAGTATGACACTTCCCTAGGATATAAATATTTCAGAAAATGGAGTGAACAGTCGTGAACTTGTGGCGACCAAATATATTATTTGAAATAGTCAACGCCATTTTTTTAAATTTATCAATCTAACCGTTAAAAAATCTTTTAGTTAAAGGAAAACCAAAGAATATCAGACATGAAAACATTTTTATGTAAAACATAGTCATTTTTCACAGATTAGACTTACAACCAATAACACACTCACACTTGTCACAATTGATGCGAAACTCAACCACTATTGCGCCAATTAGACTAACAATCAGTAACACATTGACACTAGTCATAACTGGCCCAAAAAGTAGCTAAGTTTTAAAATGACCATCTTGATACAGAGGGTTTTTTTTAATTAAATGTAATCATACTAAGTTGCAACTTTTAAACAGTAGACTTTTTTGTTTTATGATGATTTGAGGTTATTTCTAGACATCTCAATGAAACATATTAAGTTGCAACTTTTATGGATCACAAAGATTTTCCCCTGCAAATTTTTTCTTTATAATAACAAAATTACATGCTAATGGAGATGTATTTATCACTGTCAATCATATAAACCAGAATATAACTATTTCATTCTGCTACACTTAAGGGTTGTAGAAAGTGTTGGAGAAGGAGTACATGAGGTTGCAGAAGGGGACACTGTGATCCCAATTTTCTTGCCGGATTGCGGTGAATGTATAGATTGCTTGTCTGTAAAAAGCAACATATGCACAAAGTTTCCTTTCAGTCTTTCTCCTTGGATGGATAGAGAAGAAACAAGCAGGTTCACAGACATTAATGGAGAAACTTTATACCACTTCTTGTCTGTATCGAGTTTTAGTGAGTACACAGTGGTTGACATTGCACATTTAACTAAAACCGATCCAGCAATCCCACCTAACCGAGCATGCCTCTTAAGTTGTGGAGTATCAACTGGTAAATTATACTCTACATATACCTTTTTCACAATTTATTTTTTTGGGTTAATTGCATGCTACAGCAATCTGCTATTGATTTGCTGCTAATTGGGTAACAGGTTGTTTCTTAAAAGGTCACTGAACTATCATCTTCATTTTTTCACTTGTAGGTCACTGTCAACTATTAGTATTTTTGTCATCCAAGTCCCCATGTCACATGTCACTAGTTGACATGGAGACTTGGTCGATAAAAATGATAGTTTCGTGACCTACGTAACAAAAATTAAACTTTAGTGCACCGTGTAGCAAAAAAGATAATTAGCAACAAAAGAATGTCTGTTACCATACCATGAAATTAACCATTTAAAATTCAACAAGGAGTATATTTTGTCTTTTGAGTATATAACATTTAACTTCAAACCAACATGGATTTCAGGATTTTCTGGTAAGGTTTGTTAAACGCGCTAAGCTAACGCTTAGAATGAGAATACGTATGCTAAAGTTGATAGTATCCATATACATTGTGAATCTGGGAAGTTCTAAGTTGGCCATTTGGGGTCAAACATACTATAAAATCCACTTCAACATTGATATGAATCCTTAAACTTCTGGTTAGAACATGATAACCAGATTCTGTTTTTGAGCTAGTGCTACAAAAATTATATACATTTGAGTCGTAAATTGGTAACAAGATCTACCAATTTCAAATTCTGAAAGTACTAAGTTTGACCTGAAGAGTCTTTATGCTTTCAGGGGTGGGTGCTGCCTGGAAAACAGCCAAGGTGGAAGCTGGAACAACCGTTGCTATATTTGGATTGGGTGCCATCGGGCTAGCGGTATGATTTTACTCTAATTTTATTAGAACTGTTTTTGTTAAAATCATGATCTTTACACCTAAAGCCTTCAAATAGCATTGTGATTACATAATGTGTTATACAAAACTGATAATTCGATTATGAACGAGCTAGTAAAGCTTTTGTGACACACAAAGGCTTCAAATAATATTGTGATGACCATGAATTGTTTTACAGGTTGCTGAAGGAGCGAGGCTCTGCGGAGCTAAGAGGATCATAGGTGTTGATGTAAACCAGGACAAGGGTGAACTAGGTAGTTTCTAATTTTGATCTTTATAACAATATGATAACTTTCCATTTATTAGGATCATATGTGTAGTTAGTTTTACATTGTTCTTTTATTTTATTAACAGGAAAGAAATTTGGAGTGACTGATTTTGTGAACCCTGGTAATTGTGGGGACAAAACTGTGAGTCAGGTAACTTAACCATTGTTAAATCATTATTCAACACCATAGGATATACTTGATCAATGATTAAATGAGGGAAAAATGATGTTTTTTTGGGGCAGGTAATATTGGAGATGACAGGAGGGGGTGCGGACTATTGCTTCGAGTGTGTTGGTTTGTCATCGTTGGTGCATGAAGCTTATGCTTGTTGTAGAAAGGTCGGTTTCATTTTCATTTTTATTTTTGTTTGGATTGTTCTGTTTTTAAACCATTTTCAAGTAAAAAAGACTCAAGAAACAATCAAATGGGCTACTGATATTTCATCATCTTCCAACTATATTTATGCACCAACTGATGTTTCTTATGTGATTGCAATGAATAGGGATGGGGAAAAGTAGTTGTCGTGGGAGTTGACCACCCGCAAGCAACGTTGACTTTTAATTCTTTTGACGTACTTCATACTGGGAAATCTATCATGGGATCCTTTTTTGGAGGTCTCAAACCAAAATCCGATATTCGTGTCCTTGAAAAACGCTACATCGATAAGGTAAGACAAATGCTGTCTCTTTGCTTCTCCATCTTTGACTTCTGAGGTCAAACAAAAGCATCCCTGATTTCTATCATTCTAAATTCATATGGTTCTTAGTACAAATTAACACTTAATATCTGACCTCCTTTATACAATTTTAACATACATTATGAAATTCTTCACAAATTTAAGCGTTTATACCAAAATTTTCAAGGAACTATCAGTTCGTATGAACTCAAAAGTCAAACTGCAGATTTTTGAGCGGTTGACGCGAGTAAAAGTGCAGGTTATATATACACTGTTGATAAAGTTAATAATAATTCATGATCTATCCAGGAACTACATCTTGATGAATTTGTGACACATGAAGTTGACTTTAAAGAAATCAACAAGGCTTTTGACTTGATGACTGAAGGGAAGAGTCTAAGGTGTATAATCTGGATGAACAAATGATTAAAGCTTTATTTGAACTTCTATAAGTTGTAATCAAAGATGACAATAATGCAAAGTTCCTAATAAAATGTATTGATAGTACATGTGTTATCTGCAATCCTCGGCTCATATTATCTGATTGTCCATTGGAATCTTTTGAAGTCATTTCTAACCTCAAGTTTATATTTGTTTTTGTTGAAATTTATTATATTTGCATGTTGTCAAGCTATTCAAAGTAGAATATGTCACCAAATAACAACCCTTCAAATCTATTTTATATAGATCACAAAAAAATATTTCTCATAACCAAAATTAAATTGATCAAAATAAAACATTTGCAAATCTCAGTACGTTATTATCATTTCACAAACTCTCCGTTTAAAAACTGAAGCAACAAACTATGAAAAATTTATAACAATGAAACAAAATGATAATGGGATTTCGAAAAAATGCAGTTTTATATTTTAAAAGATGGTTAAACGTATCCCTCAATATACCTCCTTTTGATTCGATCGATTTTAGTTTCTTTTACAAATGCATATACGTCCATATTTGTCCTTGTATACGCCCTCGTAAAAAGCCACATAAATGCATGTACGCTCTTTCGCCCTCATAGATGCCCGTATTTAAGGTTTTAAAAGATGAAATAATTTATATGAGAATATGGTACATTAACTAAAAATATAGGTGGTGTTACGCGTAGGACAATGCCTAGGTTGAAACACACATTGTGATGTCCTTAACGAGAGTGCACCCCTATTGGAGTATTTCTATTGATACGTCCATTTCATGATACATCATCCCACTGAATCGTTCACATGCAACTAAATTTATCACCTAAGTCCTTTGGACCATGACATTACGCCTACCGATTGGGAGTTAACCAAGTTTTTATATAATTTGATTTGATGCCTATCAAATTAAATAATAAACAAGTCCAGTTGATGGAAAATGATGTTGAAATTTTAGTATTTTCAACTAATGGCAAATTGACAACAAAAAAAGTTTGATCGTTTCCAAATTATTATAGGCTCTTATCTTGTAGATTCAAAATTTGCCAATTTGCTTCTCCTTCTTTTCTTCCGTAACAGCAACGATGACAACGAACTAGAGGTGGCGATGACAATGATGGATACTCAATTTGAATCAAAAGTTAAAGTTGTTGTGGGTATATATATGCACATCATTTTCTAAATATCATTTAACATACATATAACATAAGTTTTTGCATGTATTATAAGCATCATACATGTTACGGTTTGAGAAACAATAAATAATAAAATCTATAATTCCAAACAAGATAAAAACAAAATTGCAAATCATTCATGCATTCGACTAATGGTGCTCAGTTATTATTTCATCTTTGACTACCTTTATTAAAGGTGTTTGTTGCTTGAATTATACATCAGAAATACGAAATTTGAATCGAACCGAATTTCAATTACACAATTAAATTTACCTTTTGTTTTTTTCAATTGGGTTTGCATATAAACTAAGTTTCTAATTGGCTTTTGAATCAATTTCTTACGATTTTTGGACTGATTCAACCCAAATGTTCGAATTCCAATTCTATATGTAATTATGTATTTTTAATAAAGAGAAATTATATTTTATAATCCAAACTATTATTCATTGACTTATAATAATCCATACTATTAATCTGGCCGGTGACACTTCCAACTTTCACTTTTATCACTAATGATAATTCAACTAGCATAATTATCATACATTCACACTTGATTTGTATTAATTTTAGGCTCGATTTAACATCTATTTTTTATTTCGTTTATAATCATTATTGTTTATAAATTCGTATGCAAATAAAACGTGAATATTTGATAATTATATGTAAACACTGTTGTTTGTAAAAAATTTAGATTGTTATATGCTAAAATTAATAGTTAGTATTGTTATGGGTCATTGAGTAGCAATTTATATTATTAAAATTCAATTTATCTTTTGTAAAAAGAAAACATATCATTTCATTTATCTTTATGTATTATTAATTTTATTTTTTTAATTATTTAATTAATGCGAATTTTAAATAAAAAAAAATAATAAAATCTAATATCTAATCTTTTTACTCTAATAGAAATGTATCTATAAAGGACACTTAGGCCCCGTTTGGTTCACGAAATTCTCAGGAATTGAAATTAGAATTGGAAAATTTTTCATCTAAAATCATGTTTGGTTGGTCAATGGATGGAATTGTAATTGAAAAGTTTTCATTCATTCATTGGAATTCACATTCCATCCACTTACCCATGAAATGTATAACAATCCAATGGAATGTTCAAAATTAACATTTTAATTTCACTCAAAATTGACCAACCAAACACGTTATCAATTTTAACAAGATTCCAATTACATTTCCAATTTCAATTCCTTTGCAAAACATTATTCGAACCAAACGGCCCCTTAGCATCATCATATTTATTCTTATCAAATTTTTCCGTTTTTCTCTGCTATTAAATATTTACATTAATTACTAATCATATTATTTAATTGATTTAGATTTAAATTAGTTTTATAAGTAAATTAAGAAATACATCTTTTTATTAGTGTTATTCCTAAGGAAATAAATTTTATAAAATAAGAAACTTTTTAAAAACATCAAAATTTTTTAAATATATTTTTTATAACTGTTTGTTTTGAAAGAAAATGTCTAATTTATTTTTGGGAAAAAAACAAATAAAGGTTTTAAAATAAAAGTTTAAAAAATTAATATAATTTTTTATTACTTATAATTTTTAACCGTATCTTATATGAGAATATAATTTTATAATTAATAAATTTTTATTTTATAAAATATTTTATTTAATCAACTCGTGTAATAAACGGTTTTACTAAATATATTATCCCATAAACATATAACTTAGAAACGGTGATTCCCGCCGGGTCTTCACTCCTCAGTCCTCACCAATAGTATTATTAAACCCAAAACAGAATCCAACACGCCTCTCACAAACCAACGAAAAATACACTACATAGTCGTCGCCGGAGATGGACGGAAAAATCTCCGGCAGCACCTCCGGCAAGCCTCTCCGGTGCAGAGGTAAGTTGTCATCTTCAACACATGTTTCACCACAACTCTTAATCCCAACGTCTATACTTCGAACGATATAAACAAAACAGTTTGAAATTCGAGATTTAGATTTTACAATGCTTCTGATGTATTCAATAAAGAACACCAACTGTTTGATGAAACTTTGCATCTGTTGAACTCTTTGATTTGGCTGTAGAACTAATGGAGTATTATTATACGTGTTGTTGAATGTTGGTAGCTGCGGTTGCTAGGAAACCAGGGGAGCCGCTTGTGATAGAGGAAGTGATTGTGGCTCCACCGCAGCCTCGTGAAGTTCGAATTAAGATCATTTGCACTTCTCTCTGTCATAGTGATGTTACCTTTTGGAAATTGCAGGTATACAGCCGTTGACTTTGGGATTTGATCGTAGTTTTGACGAATCTGAATCTATCGAGTGTTTTGTTGATGTTAATTAACACATGATGTATTGTATTGATGTTTTTGTTCATGAAGCATCCACCAGCTATTTTCCCAAGAATACTCGGACATGAAGCAATGGGGTAAGGGTTTTATTAAATTCATGCATTTCTTGATGAATCTGTTGATTTTTTTTTGTTTATTTTGTTTTCTAATCTCTTTTTATTTGGGATAATTGTATTATGGTGTGTAATTACCCTTGCATTTACTCTTACTACTTGAAGTCAAACATGTAAACAAGTTTAAACCTTCAAGTCTTCAACATACTGATTTGATTGCACCCGCAATCATGACCCATTTTTAGGAAATGGGTTGATTTGGGTCCACTCAATTCTTCAACGGGTTAACATATTTGACCCGAATATGTTTTGTCCCTACCGAACCGCCGGTTTTGACCAGCTTAAAACTGATGATCTATTGATCTTGATGAATGCTAATAGGTGACGGTAAGGTTTATGTGGCTATAAATATCTAAGTTTCATAAAGATTTTTTGGCCCCTTGCTGTAAAGTTTCTTCTTTATAGAAACAATTATTACGTTCATAACTATGTATTTACTAAATTAAATTCAAAAATCATATTATAATCATTTCTATTGCTGCATTAAAGGGTTGTAGAAAGTGTTGGAGAAGGTGTACATGAAGTTGTTGAAGGAGACACTGTGATCCCAATTTTTTTACCAGATTGTGGTGAATGTACAGACTGCTTATCCCATAAAAGCAACCTGTGTTCAAAGTTACCTTTCAGTGTTTCTCCATACATGGATAGAGATAAAACAAGCAGATTCACAGACATTAATGGAGAAACATTATACCATTTCTTGTTTGTATCAAGTTTTAGTGAATATACAGTGGTTGACATTGGTCATGTGACTAAAATTGATCCCCAAACACCACCAAATAGAGCCTGCCTCTTAAGTTGTGGAGTGTCAACTGGTAAATTACATTCTTCTGTTGTGTTTCAAACAATGAAATGTTAACTTACAAACTTTTTAGTACATGATGATTTCAGGGGTTGGTGCTGCTTGGAAAACAGCAAATGTGGAAGTTGGAACAACAGTTGCTATATTTGGATTGGGTGCCATTGGGCTCGCGGTATGATGTTCTATAATTCAAAATAAAAGTATACTGTTAAACTTGTAAGGCTTCAGAAAGGCTTCAACACATTCAGTGATTAGACATTATAAATTACATATACACAAAACAGTAACTAGACACAGCCTGTTTAGCACCTCTTGTTTCTTACTCAACTCATTTACCTCTAATTTTTTTATAGGTTGCTGAGGGAGCAAGACTATGTGGGGCTAAGAGGATCATAGGTGTTGATGTGAACCAAGACAAGTTCGAAATAGGTAAATTTAAGTTGTAATTTGAAATTTTATAACGATATGGAAGCTTCCCATTTATGTTGACCTTAGGAGTTCAGTTTTTCAAAAGTTTGTTTTACATTTGATATTTTCTCTTATTCACAGGAAAGAAGTTTGGAGTGACTGATTTTATAAACTCCCGTAACTGTGGGGACAAAAGTGTGAGCCAGGTAACCGAGCCGGGGTTATAATGTTATATCTTCATTAGACAATATAAATATGTTCCTTTTTGCATTATTAGTTAATTTATATACCAAAAAGTTGTTGCTTAAAACAGGTAATAGTGGAGATGACTGGTGATGGTGCAGACTATTGCTTCGAGTGTGTCGGGATGTCATCGCTGGTTTATGAAGCTTATGCTTCATGTAGAAAGGTTTATCCTATCTCTTATCACAGTATAAATCCTGGCCCATGATTACGGGTCAGGTATTAAGTTGGGCTTTATGCCTGGTTCTTGTGCATACAATCCCAACACAATTTGATAAACTGGTCCCAAAATGCATGTCTCATTTAAAATCTCAAACTCTTTTTAATGTTCAGGGATGGGGAAAGACGATTGTGTTGGGAGTTGACCAGCCGGGGGCGATGTTGACTTTCAGTTCTTTTGAGGTACTTCACAGTGGAAAGTCTCTTATGGGATCCCTTTTTGGAGGTATCAAACCAAAATCTGATATCCCAATCCTCATAAAACGCTACATGGATAAGGTTAGCATAATCTGTCTCTTTCATTGTCTGTCTTTGACTTTTGAAGTCAAACTATAAATTTTTGGAAATCCTAATTGATATTGATGTGATTAATAATTAAACGCCAACACTCTCTACATGTTATGTTTGTTTTTAAGTTTGATGTGCTTTATAAAATCTTGATCTTTTCAGGAATTACAACTTGATGAATTCGTGACACATGAGGTTGACTTCGAAGACATCAACAAGGCTTTTGATTTGCTTCTTGAAGGGAAGAGTTTACGATGTGTAATTTGGATGAAAAAATGATTGTTTTTGGTTGCCACAGAATTTTATTTATGTATGTTGTAATCATAAAGATCATTTGTGACCATTGTGTTAAGTTCCTGATTTTTACATGTCTAATAATAAAATTAGAGAAAGTTACATAAATGGTCCCTATGATTTGACCAGATTGCATGATTGGCCCTCTAGACTTTGAAAATTGCAAAGTTAGTCAAAATTTTGTATAGTCATTGCAATTTCGGTCCTTAAATTTTACAAAATTGCAAAGTTAGTTCAAAATTTGCATGTGCGTTGCACTTTTGGTTCCTAAATTAAAGTTAAAAGGTAATTTAAATTTTATAAAATGCATAAAAAAATAAATGAATTTAATGTCTAAGGACCAAACATACAATGATTACATAAAAATTTAGACTATCTTTGTAATTTTTAAAGTTTGTGGATCAAGCATACAATTTGATTAAACCATAGGAAGCATCTATGCAATTTTCTGATAAAATTACTATAACCTATTTGAAAGTCCTTAAATGTCATTTAGTCTGAGTTACTTATTTGGTCATCAAATTAATCTACAAAATTTCTTTTTTTTTTTTTTTTTGTCATTGCTGAAAGACACTTCAAAAGATTTTAAAGTTGAGTCTTAATGCCAAAAATAAGATGTTCCACCTTTGGAGCTTAGTCTTAGTTATTCATTTAGATCGTGTTAAGTATCTAATAATAAAGAGATGCATGAAAATGATATGAGCGTACTAATGAAACCTAATATATTTCATTATCTATTTAGGAACTACAACTCGATGAATTCGTGACACATTTGGTCAACTCTGAAGATATCAACAAGGCTTTCGATTTGCTTCTTGAAGGTATAAACTTATGGTATGTGATTTGGATAAACAAGGGATCCAGTTTCGTTACAACTTAACAAATGATTGTTCTTTCCTAGTTATAAGCCATATGCTATAGTCAGTAGTCACGACCTAACATGTTACTTTCTGATCATTGCCTTCTTGCTTTATGTACTAATTATGTTGATTTCAGTACAATGCCAATTAATATATTACAACTCTTGGTTGAATATCATCGGGTTAAACGAAGTGATTTCACAAGGTTTAGTCTAAGTCTAAAGTTCAAGGCAGAATGATAAGGGTATTGGTGGCAAGGTAAACGCTAAAGGTTGGTATTAAAGAATAGAGGGCTAACAAAAAAACCATGACAAGAAACTTTTAGTTTTCAGCTGTCTGCAACTAAATATCAAGAAACTTTTTAGTTTTCTGTAACTAAATGTCATTTTAAAGCAAAGAGATTAGAGAAGTGTTATGGGCTTGTGGGAGTGTAAAGGATCTGGGTTCTAACGGTCTAACATTTAAATTCATTAAAAATATTAGAAAGTTGTTAAAATATGGAGTTTGTGGGGTTTGTTTAAGAATTTAAACAATGGAAGCATTAGCAAAGGTTGTAATGCCTTGTTTTGCTTCATTTGTAAAATTCGTGGGGTGGGGTATAGTCCTTTTATAGATGGACAAGTGGTCAGGTGTTCTTAGGAATCAACATAATGAATCTGTTAGACCTAATCCATTAAATGATATCCTTTACAACAGTGATTGTTGTATTTGTTTGGTAAGAAAATAACTTGGTAAGAATATGTTAAATTGAAAATATAATCACTTGTAAAGGATTAAAGGTCGTAAAAAATTATAGGATGTAGAATAACATTATATTGTTTAATTAAACTTCTTTTAACCTATTTTTAACATTTATATTTGACTTAACTCGAGCTCTAACAAATATGCAATCAATCAAATACATTTTAATATTTTATTCTTAAAAATGTTTCTTACCTTTTTTATAACGATGACGTGTAATCATGCACACCTGCTAAGGCCATTAATATCAAGTCCTGGATCGGTTAAGATCACGTTATTTGGATAACTCCAAACATTTTATTATAACAAAAAAAAAAACTTACTTAAAAACTTGATTACATTAGATACCCCCGACATAGGTTTATATAGTCTAACCAATCTTTATCTATCTAGGATACATATTATGGATAAACTCTATCTTATCAAATAGAATATTAAAAACATAATTATCTTTTCCTATTGGATAGACTTTATCTAGATTTAAATATTCAAACCATATTGATCATCTTGTCAATTTAGGTCCCCGAACTTCACCAACTTGTGAAACATGTTAGAAATTATCGCCAACATAACAACCGTATCATTCTTTCTAGTTTAACACATCAGCGTCACATCATCTTTCTCGTTTTCCTAAGTTTTTCCTTATTTTACATGGTGTCTTCCTATTTTTTTTCCTTTTCCTATTTTTCAATTTAATTTAATTTATAAATGTGTATTTATATTTTAGTTTTTATAACTAAATATACAATAAAAAATAAAACAAACTTCATTAATTATAAAAATAAAACAAACTCCATTAATTATGAAAATAAAAACAATAAAAAATACATAATTAAAATAACATCTAGTACGGGAACTCTTATCGTCGACGTTGCGTCTTCACCCGCTTTTATTGAAGAAAACTTCCAACATCGGCCCGATATATACCAAATGTCTGTTAAAGTGAATTCCAAGTCTACTTGTTGTTGTTCTTCCAACGCTTTTGTTGTTGGCATATCAATCCAACACGAACCTTACTCTTGAATAAGACAGAACTTTTAGTCTTGAATACGTGCTTTATGCTCGCATTATGAATCCATGACTGAAAATTTGGAGGATGGAGATGGGCGAATCAATCCCACACGAACTTCTTGTTCGTCTTCCAATGCCAAATTGTTTCAGAAGTTTTTTTTTACTAGAGTGGAATGATGAATCCATAAGTAAAAATTTAAAGATTGAATTTTAAAGAGTGATTTGAAGAAGGAATGATGTGTAAAAAACTTGAGTTTAAGTTGCAATTTATAAATTTTTTTTTTACATTTATTTAATCTCCAACGGTTGTTTTCTTGGATTGGTGAATTGGTGAAGCCTGATGATATTTCACTGGGTCGGTGAGGTCGCAGGCCGAGAATGCGGTGTTACCGACCCACCCCGGTTTCCCCAACTCCTTCCCGGCTCCATTCCATACATTGCCCGCCCTGAGGAGGGGCGAGATGGACGCCCGTCCAGGGCCCACTCGCTCAAAGGGCACAAAATTTTTTTAAATTGTTTTTTATATTATATATATATTTTATAAAAAAATGGTTTTTAGGGTTAGTGGATTTAAATACTCCAAACTATTGAGAATTGGCCGCTGTCACCCCGAAGTATCATTTTGACGAATATAACTCCCAAGTAAACATTTCAGTCTCTGTATCACCCGCCGTTTATCAAAACCCTAACAAATGATATAAAAATATATGACACAATGAACGTATATGACACAATGAGCTGATTTATTTAACACAATAACCGAAATAAATTAGTTCATTTGTTAGGGTTTTGACAAACGAAGGGTGAAATAGACACCGAAGTGTTTATTTGAGAGTTATATTCGCCCAAATGATACTTGGGGGTGTCAGCGGCCCATTCCCAATAGTGGGAGTATTTAAATCCATTAACCCTATAAACTATAATTAATCTTAAAAGTTAGCTCAATTATATTTTAAACCCAATTTAATTTTTTAGGCCCATTTTATTAATGTAATTACTCAACTAAAGCCTTTTTTTAAAAAATAAAATATTTAAATCTCATGCGTCATGTTTTATTATTACTTGTTTAATTATTTAGATTGTCAATTGAGCAGCCAAAAAATAAATGATTTTGTTATATTTATTGTAATACCTGAACCTCATGAGTTATCGGTGAACAATTACGCTATGTCATTGTAATATTATGATTTTGTTATATTTATTTTTAAAACGTTTGTTTTTATTAAAAAAATTAGTTTATATAATTTAATTCGTTAAAACAAAAATGTTTTTTTTTAAAATGGTTTTTTTTTAAGCTTGTCCTGTGCACTAAAATCATTAGTATTAGCCCAGATTCCATACCCCCAGATACAATGTATTTGTTTGGACTACGATACGTACTCTATGATACTTTACCTTTTATGAGGTTATGCTTGAAGGCCGTGTCATGTGCCACGGGACCCACCACGCACGTGAGTCACTTGGTCCATTTATTTTCTCCAGTTTTCAAAGGGGAGACGTCAGCTCGATTAAACCGACCATAACCATAAACCCCGGCCCCACCTCTCGAATTGACGAAACAATCCCCACACAAACACAAACACAGAACACGACGTCGTATAGAAGGTATACAACCGAATCCCACCACTTACTGAATGACACGTGGACTCTCATTACTTGTTAGACGTGACAACTGACAAGTGACAACCGACCATCACCGATTCACCGTTTAGGACCCACTGGATGGGCCCACAGGTAGTACATCTTTCCACGTAATCGTCCAGGTGGCATGATGTGATTGGATAAGTACGTTAACGCATTACAGCGTGTCTCTCTCATGCTTTTATGCTTTCCCCCAGTATACACTTTCCTTACGACATCCCTTCAATGATTCAAAGCATTTTACACTTTATTTTGGTTCTTTACTTTGTCCATTTATTCAAAAATGGTATGATTAGGTACGAATAATATATAAGAGCATGAATAAGTTATGATAAATCTATCTTCTTGTTTAGGTTACGAATCGGATAATATATAAAATTGAAGGATTCATATTTTTATTTTATTATAAAGATAATATGTGTTTTATGACGATTAATATGTTTTAATGCTTTTTGTTCTATCTTATAAAACTTGTTAAACGAAGAAAATAGCCCGTCATTTGACATGTCATGTGATCTTAGAAGTTAATTGAAATATATTACAAAATAATTGTTTTAATGGGTATTTTATATCTTCATGGGTAATATGGCATGCGGTTAAGATAATCTATCATTACATTCACGCTCTTACTTGTGAAATTTATATGTAGATCTAGTCTACTTTGTAACTTAGTTGAGAAGTGCTCATTCTTAATATGAATTGAGTTTAACTGAGGTTAGAGATAAATGTAATCTTTTTAACTTTTAAATTTAATAGCCCAACTAGACATCCAACAAATATCTAAGTCTAGTTAATAGATATTTGCACCAAAACATGGTGAAGCTAGTAAAAAAAATTATGGATCACCACTAATCAATGGCGAAGCTTCACTAGGGCCGGGGGGGGGGGGGGGGCGCCCCCCCTGTTTTTTTCGCCAGTAGTGTTAAATTTTAGTCCGGTAGTGTCCAAAAAGTTTTTTTCGCCAGTAGTGTTAAATTTTAGTCCGATAGTGTAAATTTTTGGCCAGGTAGTGTAAATTTTTATATAAATATCAAGTTCGCCACCCTTGAAAAAAATTAATTTCTCCCCCGCCCCCCTACGATATAGTTCAAGCTCCGCCATTGCCACTAATGACCATAACAGAACAACTGGACCCCTCTAGCTATCAAATATATGAATATTTGTTCTAATGTAACTCGCCATGCTCAGTAACAATACATATAAATATACTAGAAATAATAGATAAGCGTATCAAATTCAAGTATCCATCTTTTATACTCAATAACAATTGGAACATTTTTTTGTCACAAATAAGCTTTGAACCTAAGATCTTCTCATATGGTGTAAAATTTGTTATAGATTTTTATACTTGTAAAATTATATATTTATTAAAACATAAGTTTTCAATTCATAATTGCACTGCTCTTCTAGTATTTTTGCAAAAATATAAAAGTTTACTGGTTAAAAGGAAGACAGATGCAATTACTCTACTCAAATACTTTAAAGAATAACCCCGTTTCCTAAAATTTGGTATATAGAATAGTAATATACTTTTTAATGTCTATGAAGCATTCTATTACTTTATTTTCTAAAAACTAAGTTATTACCTAATAGTGTCACTTTTACGTTATTATAAATTTTTATATAACTTTGTATCTTTATACGTAAAACTAATAAAATAAATTGCATATAAATGTTAAATCATTCACTTAGAAACCATATTCTTAATAATATAATAATATTGATTGATTATCAATTGAAAATAAAACCGACATCTCGAGAATCTTCTCGCTAACTTGTACCTTAATCGCGTAGAGTACGTGTTGCATGCTTCTATAAATACACCCCCCTCACAACTCCTTCAATCACACTATCAAGCCCCTCTAATTCAATCAATCAAAAAAACAAATCTCTCATTCCCATAATAATCACTTTCTGTTTTTGTTGTTGATTTCAATTGTTCTTTCATCATGTCTGACGAAGTAGTTTACCATCATGCCCCCAGAACCGAAGAGCACGGCGAAACCGCGGTGAAGGTGGAGCCCGAGGCTGTGGAGAAGTCGGATCGCGGGTTGTTTGATTTCATGGGGAAGAAGGAGGAAGAAAACAAGTGTGAAGACACCGCGATCTCCTCGGAGTTTGAACAGAAAGTTCAGTTTCTGAACCGGAACCTGAACCGAAACCCGAGGAGAAGAAAGAAAGTTTGCTTGAGAAACTTCACCGGACCGGTAGCAGTTCCAGCAGTGTAAGTTTTTCGCCACTGTTAATAACTTAACATTATGGTTACTGTTTATTTGTAATATGTTTATCTAAACGAGTCAAACAGGTTTTAGTGTTTTACAGCTTTTAAATATTATGTGGTTAAGTTGTAAACATATTAACATGCCTATATGTTATAGTAATAGGGTAGACGTGTCAAAACATGTTCTTGTTGTCTTTCGGGTCGTGTTATTGTGATTCTTGTTTATTTTTATTAATCTAGATTAAGCTTAAACGTGTTTATTGATTTGGGATTTTTTTTTTACAGTCTAGCGATGAGGAGGAGGACGAGAACGGAGAGAAGAAGAAGAAAAAGAAGCCATTGAAGGAGAAGATCAAGGAAAAGATTGATGAGTTCAAAGAAAAGAAAGATGAGGAAAAAATTGAGAAGCACGAGACCGACACATGTGTCCCGATCGAGAAATACGAAGAATCAGGGGTCCCACCACCTGAAGTTGCCCACCCAACCCCTACTCCTGCCCCAGAGGAAAAGAAGGGGTTTATGGAAAAGATCAAAGAGAAACTTCCTGGACATAAGAAGTCCGAGGAGGAGTATGTTAATACTCCTCCACCACCGCCAGTTGCGGCGGCACATGACGAAGAAGGTGAACATAAGGAGAAAAAGGGTATTTTTGAGAAAATTAAAGAGAAAATCCCAGGGTATCATTCAAAGAGTGAAGAGGAGAAAGAAAAAGAGAAAGTGAAAGATTGTGATTGAGGCAAAAGCAAAAAAGCAAAGTGATTTGTGTGGTGGCATGCTTTGATACTTGATAATCCTTACAAGTGTGGTGGGTCAATGATGTGTTTTGCTTTAGTGTCTTGTTGAATAAGTGTTTTTCATGCTTATTTGTTTGATATTTCTTGTGTGGTGTTGTTTGGATTTGGGTTGTAAGTCTATACATTTTTATTTGTATAGATGTATTTTGTTTATAAACCCTTAAATATCTTCTTATTGAACTTTATAATTTATAAATATTTTGTGTTTATTATAATTATTCATAAAAGGTAGATTAATTAATAAAGGTTTTATCATTCTAATTTTTATATGTGGAATCATAGTTCAAATAAATCAATATCCTTGATTGGATGATATATATATATATTAATTTAATTATCTCGACTTGGTGCAATGGGATAAGATAATAAACTACATTATTGCATAGATAATTTATATTTTAATCTACTCTTCACGAATAATTAAAAATGCATGTTGCATCCTCCTAATCTATACGCCCGCTCACCACGACATGATAATGCCACTTTAACATTATCCTAATATCCTACCTCATTATTTGTTTGGATCTATTATTTTGGCAATAAGCTAAAATAAATCGGAGTTTTATATAGTATATCATAATGTTAAAAAAATTTCAAAATTTTTTAACAGTATTTCTTCAACAATACCATTTTCTCAGCCAACTTCTTCAGCAAATACCATTGCATAACGTCTCAAGTATCATTGAAGAACTATTTAAACAATTAGTAGAAAAAAGCTCCCGTTTATGATAGACCTATACTTAAGACAAGACGGTTGGTTGTATGGTTGTATCTATAAACCATCTTAGCTCTTGACAATACAATAGTCAATCCAATTTTGAAAACATTGGTAAAAGTAAGAGTTAAGTTCAATTTAACTACTTGAGTTTTATTAAAAATAACTATTTTTCTTTAAAATATTAAAAAAATCAATTTATCTTCAAAAGTTTAATAAATTGTTTTAATTTTCATCCAAAAGTTTCATTAGTTGTTTTAATCTTATCTAAAATAATAAAACTTTTGGAGTGAAATTGAAACAACATATGAAACTTTTGAAGGTATATTGATGTTTTTAATCTTTTAGTAAAAAATAATTACTTTAGTTAAACCTTAAAAAATAAAATTAAAATTAAGTCTAAAAGTAATGAAGAAAATTGGGATAGTAAGGGCTTTCTTTTGGTCATTTGAATTTTGTGAGTTTGTGACTAGTGTTTGTGTTTCCCTTCTCGACTTTGGGCTGTTGGGCCACTGTTACCTGTTGGGCCTTTATAGGATGATTCCGGGCCCTTTGTTTTAACCCGCTTGTGTGTTGGTTTAAAAATCTTTTGCTTTAAATAAATAAACGTCTCAATTAATTGTAAATCATAAAAAGTGATGTATGATATTATGCTTTTGTCTTAATTAAATATTGTAGTTTTTGTTGGCTCGAGTGGTGTTGTTCTTCATCATTGTTTTGTGATTTGTGATAGGTACTCTTTTTTTACATCATCATGCTAGTTTTCATATTTATATATCAGAGTCGTCCTACAAACAAAACTTGGTTTTAGTAAGTTGAATATCATATTTTATAAACACACAAAAGAGATCAAGTATCGTCACTATTAATTAGTAGTGGATCTGATTCTATTCTTGTGTAAGAACAAATAAAATCAAACTAAGCCGTAAGACGGCAAAAATGGAACAATTATATGACAAAACATTCCCCTCAATTTTAACAGACTGATTTAACCTATGAGACACCATCCGATGAAAACCATAACCAACTCCTATAAATTCAATCATAAAAATACTTTATCAGATAAATCATACATTAAAACGTACAACATGCATCAAAGTCATTTTATTTTCTTACTTTGCACTTTACTCATCCATCTTTTGCCATCCCCGGCAACTTCCGATTACTTGATCGGGGTCGGAAGCTATGACAGCACCGGACCGGCTGCAGGAGTCAACATGATGGGGTATGCAAATTTGGATCAAAACACCGCCGGAATACATTTCCGGCTAAGAGCACGAGCATTCGTTGTAGCGGAGAGTGTAGACGGCCCGAGATTTGCTTTTGTCAATCTTGATGCTGGAATGGCATCGCAACTTGTCACGATAAAAGTCCTTGAGAGGCTATCGAAAAGGTACGAGTTGAGCCTGTGGTTTTGGTTTAGTAACAACATATATAATTTGACCCATTAACACTCCAAACTTTTGCTTTTATTGTTAAGAATAATCACACTTCCCATAATATAATTATAATAAATTTACAATTAATTTACATTTGTTTTTCCTATTTCACTCTTAATAATCTTTGTTATCAAAGTCGATTAATTTATGATCTTTACTATTAAAATCGAGTGAATTAAATATAAATTTATGATATTTATACGAGGGAGATTGCATTTGTTAACGCAAGTAAAAATTAATCAAATTGTCAGTATTTTATAGCTTAAATTATTAAAATTCAAATTTCTTTTGACTAGGTGTTTTTTTATTTGAACAACAATTTTTTACTTTTAAGTATCATCTAATCTACGAGTAATTACATTATTTCAAATCCACACCATTTTTATTAAGAGAGATCGCTACGCGTAATTACATTATTTCAAATCTACATTATTTATCGGGAGTTTTTAATGTCTTGATGGCTCTCTGTCCTGATCAATTTTCTTGCCGTTTCCAAAAAAAAAAAAAAAAATCTTGAAAAAATCTATGTCGTAGGTTTGGGAAGTTGTACAACGAAGATAACGTAGTTATAAGCGGGACCCACACTCATGCTGGTCCAGGAGGATACTTGCAATACGTGGTGTACTCTGTGACGTCACTTGGCTTCATTCCTCAGTCTTTCGATGCAATTGTTACCGCCATTGAAATGAGCATTCTTCAAGCTCATCAAAGCCTCAAATCTGGTTCCATTTTCATCAACTCAGGTGCGTTTGTAACTTATGCTTTCATCATTGTACCATGATAAAAAATTGTTATGAACCAAACATGACGTCAACTCATTCTTAAAAGAGTAGACTACTTATTATTTGGTTTATAAATCTCTCATCTGTTGTCCATAAAAATAATACGGGATCGATGTTTTTCTAGGGGACTTGGATAATGCCGGTGTAAACAGGAGCCCGAGTGCGTATTTGTTTAACCCTCCGGATGAGAGGGCTCGGTATCCGAGAGACGTTGATACGCTAATGACGCTTTTGAAGTTCGTCGACGGTTCGAGTGGGAGAAGCATTGGAGCTTTCACATGGTTTGCAACTCATGGAACCTCTATGAGCAAAGACAACATACTAATTAGTGGGGACAACAAGGGTGCTGCTGCTAGGTTCTTTGAAGATTGGTTCACTTCTACAAGTACCAACTCTACTACTCTTAATGCACAAGGTACAACTGATCATTGCATACACATTTGGACTAATGTGTTGTAGCTTGGTTTTTTAGTGACCGACACTACTAGAGTCTAGAAAACTGACTCTTTGTGACCGAAGAAAACAACTGTAAAATAGTGACAAAAAGTAAAACAGTTGAAATGTTACAAACTTTACGACCGTTTTTATATGGTCACAAAAATAATAAAATGAATAAAAAAAATTATAAATATGTTAAAAAATGAAGTTATAAATATATATGGGTCGTAAACTGGTCTAAATTTGTGATTAAAAATAACCTTATTGCTTGATCACAAACCACGGGTTACAAAAAGAGCCGGTTGCATATCAATCAAAGCTAATGGTTGCATGATTTGCGACTGCGAAATTAGTTGTTGAATCTAGGCGTAACATTATGGTTGTAAATTGAAGATTACAAATGTAGTTATTTGCAACTATGTTGTAGTCACAAAACACATATAGTTTTTATGATCATGTTATCGTTGCAAATAACTAGATTTCTAGTAATATGACATAACCATATGGTCTATTGAATAGATGATATCAGTGTCTTGATAAAGAAAGCATCAAGCATTAAAGCCACTGGAGGCCAGCCTTGTGGTCGTACAACGAGTCAAGGGTTCAAGGTGAGGAAGAACAATGGCACGTCTCGGTTTGTTGGAGCGTTTTGTCAATCGAATGTAGGAGACGTGAGTCCAAATGTGTTGGGAGCATTTTGCACTGATACCGGATTACCTTGTGATTTTAATCATTCCTCTTGTAATGGAAACGACCAGCTTTGTGTCGGTCGGGGGCCCGGGTAACGATCTGTCTTATTGCTGAATTATATTAAAAACTGAGTTATATCTAAAATAAACTATTTATGATAAACTTTAATGAGTTGAATGTACTCACTATATAGGTTAATTTACATATACATTGACATTATGTCTACTCAACATCGAAATCAAAACGTGTCGAAAATGAATGCACAACAGGTACCCTGATGAGACAAAGAGTACAAAAATCATAGGGGAAAGACAGTTTAAAAAGGCAGTTGAGTTATTCAGCTCAGCGAAAGAAAAATTAACTGGAAAAATCGACTACAGACATGTTTACTTAAACTTTACAAATATTGAAGTCACATTAGCCGATAACCGAACAGCAAAAACATGTCCGGCAGCCTTAGGCCCAGGATTTGCTGCAGGAACCACCGATGGTCCTGGTGCATTTGGGTTCCAACAAGGCGATACAAAGGTTAGAATTGCAGTCGTAACATAGTACCCATAATATAAGCACCTTTTCTTAAAACTTTATGAATGTTACCAATGTTTTAAGAACCGACCAGTCTGACCACAAAGTGTCTATAAATCTGGTCTGGTTTGTGGGTACTTGAACCATCCCATTTGTACTACCGGTTATCGGTTGGACCGGATTTTAATAATTTTTTTATCTCATAGAAAAACTCATTTTGTTTATCTATTTAACGGTTCACGCTTCATATTTCATTTTTTTATAACTTCACATTTTATTAGAATTAAAAATTCATGTAAAATATAATATTTTTTGTATTTTGTTTTAAATTAGTTATATATGCAATTTTAATTATTAAACTTTTTATCACATTATAAGGTTTCTTAAAAACCAGTGCAATCGGTTCGACTAGTAGACCGGTAGGACGACCGGTTTAATGATTGGTCCAATTATGAAAACGTTGAGTATTATACAACAAAACTAATCAAGATCTATTTGCAATTGCAGATTAATGAGTTCTGGAAACGAGTAAGAGATTTTCTAAAGAAACCGAGCGATTATCAAGTTCATTGTCAAAAGCCGAAGCCAGTTCTACTCTCCACCGGAGAGATGTTTTTCCCTTATGCTTGGGCGGTATTCTCGACTGTTTTTTCTATTTTTTTCTCATATATCTAAAGCTCGAGCTCATCTCGAACTGTAAATAATTTCTAGTAAATTTGAAATTTATTTCGTTTGCTTTATTGCAGCCAGCAATTGTTCCAATTCAAATCCTACGAATCGGGAAACTAGTCATTCTTTCAGTTCCCGGAGGTTTAACATGTTCTTTTTCATACACACTTTAAATCTACTTTTAAATATATAGAACTTTTTAGGGAACCAATGATTTCTAATTTTTTCAGAATTCACAACAATGTCGGGTAGAAGACTACGAGAATCGGTAAAGCAAACACTCATACATAACGGCAATGGTGAATTTGACGATGATACACATATTGTAATAGCAGGATTGACCAACACATACTCGCAATACATCGCGACTCCTGAAGAATATAAACAACAAAGATACGAGGGTGCATCAACACTATACGGTCAACACACTCTATCAGCATACATACAAGAATTCAACAAGTTAGCAGTGTCATTGGCCAAAGGACATAAGACTGTTAAAGGCCCATCACCACCGGACCTTTCTTCCGTCCAACTAAAACTCTTACCAGACCCATCTGGGGACTTACCGCCACCAGGCGTGAAGTTTGGCGACATGAAACATGATGTTTCTATACCAAAAAGTGGCTTCTTTCGTAAAGGGGACAAGCCAATCGCGGTGTTTTGGAGTCCAAACCCGAGATATGACTTATTAACCGAAGGCACGTATGCTGTAGTTGAGATGCTTCAAGGGGAGAGGTGGACCCCGACTTACGATGATGATGATTTCAGCTTGATTTTCAAGTGGAATGTAGATAATGGTACTACTTATGGACTTGCTAGTATTGAATGGGAAGTGCCTGAATCAGCTAGTAATGGGGTTTATAGGTTCAGACACTTTGGTTCATTTAAGAAAACCAGTGGTGCAACTACAGAATATTTTACGGGTGCATCAAGCGCGTTTACGGTGTCGTAAAACACGAGCTTTGAGTTATAGTACTAGACAAGTTACCACAATAATTAGCCATTGGTGAAGACTATTATACTCTTTGTATGTGGATATGGCCTATGATTAGTGTTGTGTGATAAATTTGTATCAAGCAATTTCTTCCAGCTAATACTATTTGAACTATGACTTCTAGCAACCAAATGTGAAACTATTAGGTATTCAGGTCTTGGATCATCAAACAACAAGCACTAATACAAATATGCTATATCTTTGCGTATGACAACGCTAGACACGTGAAACCTTTTTAGGAGTCTAAAGTGAAATCATCAACTGGGGCATTTTTAGTAAGGATAGAAACTCACTGGAAAAGTTGGAATATGAGGGGGAGGGGGAGGAGAGAGAGAGAGGGCCACCCATGGGAGGAAGTCGATCATTCTAAGTGGAGGCGGGACAACTCGTATGACAAGGGGTCATACAGTGGAGTCAGTCTTAGGGGCCGTTTTGTAAATTTTCGTCGGTAGTGTTAATTATTTTCGTCAGTAGTGTTAATTTTTGATCCGGTAGTGTAAATTTTTTTTATATATATCGAGTTCGCCCCTATTAAAAAAATTTAATTTCGCCCCCATCTTCTATGGAAGTGTTCAAGCTCCGCCACTATGCTACTAATGAACTCATGAACTAATGGATTGCTTGGCTAGTGTTGGGCTTGGTTTAAACATATGGCTTACGTAACAGGGGACTTCACATCTTGATTTAGACACACACCCTAATATGCCAAGAAGATCAAAGAATGGAACAACACTTGTGAAAATGGTGTCTTTACGTATTCTGTTTCTGAAGATCAAAGAGGAACAAACTTATCTTCATCATCTTATCAAAAATTCTTCTTAAGATCGGTCTAAAATCTTGATCTCGAGTCATCTTCTTTATCAGATTATCATCATCCCTTTGGCTTTTATCTAGGTTTTTAGTTCTTCCCTTAGTGCTGATCTCGTGTTTTGATCTTTACATTATCATCTTCTTCGCATATTAGGGTGCGTGTCTAAAGTCTAAACCTGCATACCTAGTCGTTTGCAGATTGTAGTCACATATGTTGTTATGCTTATTCTGTGTTATAGTGAATCATACATTTGTGTTGTCATTGACTTTGATTTTATTCCAGAATTTCACCTTTGATTTGATGAACTTAGAATTGTTCGTAGATATTTAATCATAAGTTTTACGTTCCTTGACAACAACGTTGGTGAATTCCTCGCCCGCTCAAGAGTTGTCTAATTATTGGATCCTAGCGTGAAGCTTGCTTGGAAAAAGCTCCATCGAATTGGCTTGATTTGTAACCGAGTCGAATGGAGTTGACTCCAGGGGCGGACTTACTAAGGAGTCAGGGGTAACCCAGGCTACTCTTAAACTCCCCATGAACTCTCATTTCGAAGTGTAAATTTTTTTTGACCGTTGTATGTATTGGGATATCGTTGAGCAAAAATTAAGATACTTGACAAATTTAAAAAAACCCAAATTAATATAAGATTAAAAATCCAAATAAAATTAAGATTGAAGATTCACTTGTATAAGGTATCCTTTTATTTTTTTTTAATTTTTCACTTTTATTTTAAATTTAGAGTTTATAAAATTATGTGCAGTTATGCAAATTGTACTTATTTATCACAAGAGGGATGAAATTAGACTTTAGATTAGGATTTAGTTTGTAATTATAATTGTTAATTGTTATTGTATTTGTTTACATCTTGTTTATTATAAAATTAAGTATTTAAAATTTGAAAGATGAACAGGGCAGATCTAATGCTTATAGGACTTCTACGAAATTTTGCTACCAACCAATTATTACGAAACGACCTCATAAAATAAATTATAGATACAAAACAATTAGCTTGGATAACTAAGTTATTTGTCTTATTAACTGATTAATTGATAGATTAATTATTAGATTATTTATTAGTTGATTACTATGTTAGATTGTTTGATTTATTAGTTGATTATTTGCTTAAATAATTGATTATTTGAATGTTACCATGACTATTAAATAAGAGAACCAATCTCATGACCTTCAATATATTAAGCAAATTATATAAAAAAAGTTTATTTCAAGAGGGCTCGATATGCGAAGCTCTAACTCAAGCTTATTTATTAAATGGTAAACATTATAAGCTCTACCTCGAGCTTAATTAAGCTCGGTTCGATCCGAGATTTTGGCGAGCTCGTCCCGAGTAACTCACAACTATGCTTGTCAATTTACACACCTGTGTTGAATTTTTTTTTTTGCATTGATTTGATTTTTTGTCTTCCTATTGTGTGATCCGAACCAACTCGAATTGGACTATATCACAAAGATTTAATAATTATCGATAGAGAACCGACTTTTAAAACTTCCCAACCCACTTGTAAAAAATTTCAGGGCACGCCACTAAAAATGAAATCTCATTCCAAATAAGTTATTATTGGAAAAAAAATTTCATTATTGAATAATGTATTGAATTTTTTTCATTATTAAATAAATGTAACGAAAATTTTTTTTGAATGACCCCTGAACTTTTGCGCAAGATCCGTCACTGGCTGACTCAATTTGTAAATGAGTCGTGTCTGAGCTAAAGATGGTTCGCTCTCTGGCTTACATAAATTAACCTTAACTTTTATAATTTTATTGCTCAACTATTAGATAATAGATATCCTAAGGTCAACTGTCCATTATTATTGAGTTCAATTCATATCAAGACCTTTAATTTCTTTTTAAGTTCTAACAATGTAATCTAAGCCAAACCAAGTTAAAACTAAGTCAAACCAACTCAAACTAGGCGTAGTCAATTTCTTTTCAAACCAAGCCAAGCTAATCCAGCTGGATTACAAACCACCAAGTAGGGATGGCAATGGGGCGGGTTTGGGATGGGTATGAGTAATCCCAACCCCATACCCGATTAGAAAAGTGTCCCATACCCGGCCCAAAACCCTTCGGGTATGGATCGGGTATTTATCCGTCGGGTATCGGGTATACCAGCGGGTAATCGGGTATACCCGTTAATGTTATAAAAATTACCCGTTGGGTATACCCATCGGGTATCTATACATCATACGAAGCTATACTTGCATATACGTATTAAATAATATTTTTCGTTAATCCTTAATACTTTTTGTTTATGCTCCACTATCACTACTATCAAATTTTTAGATTTTTATTATAAATTTGTAAGATATCATATAATCAAATGATATGAAGTTTTATAACTTATATTAACATATAATTATTAAATAAAAAAATACTAAGTAAAAAATATAAAAAGATATAATTATATATAATATAATATTAAATATAATAAATTAATAAATAAAAAAACTCCGTGTATATAATCGGGTAAACGGGCATGCTTAATCGGGTAATCGGGTCGGATAAACGGGTATACAATGCAATCCCATACCCGTCCCATACCCGCGAAAAAAATAAAAATCAATCCCATACCCGGTTACCAGATCTCATACCCGTCCCAAATGTCTCGGGTTTCGGGTATTCCCGTCGGGTTCGGGTTTGATTGCCATCCCTACCACCAAGCTTGAGCTCGAGTTTTTTAATTTCATTGAAAAACTGAACTGAACCGAGCTAGGTATTTGCTTGGGCCGAGTGAATTGAGCTCGTGAATAGCCCTAGACCATCCAATATATATCTTAGTTTTACAAGTAGTTCAAATAATCATACAGAAGTGCTAACAACACCAATATATAATACTTTTCTTGAATCATTGGTCATTTTCTTTCTGTCTCTCTTTCTTTTTGAACGGCAAACAAGAAAACTTAAGTAAAACGCACTAGCAAGATGCTAGAACATGAGAGTTACATCAACATATTGTAGAAATTAACATACACCATAACTTCCAATTGACATTCACTAAAAAAACTTTATTTTTGGGTATATATATTTAGACACCTCAAAATTCTAATTTAACACCCCAAATTTCTATACGTGTTGTATAGCCCCATACGCGTCGTATAAAGAGGTCGTATAGCCCTATATGGGGCGTATAACCCCTCTGACAGCCCCGTGAATTTTTCCTCGTAGTCAGTGTCGAAATTTGCTATACGCATCGTATAGCCCCATATGTGTCGTATAGGGGGTCGTATAAGGCTATATGGGGCGTATAGCCCTCTGATAGCCCCCTTGAATTGTCCTCGTTTCAGTGTTTTCGACCCTATACGCCGCGTATGGACCCATACGCGGCGTATAGGGGGTTGGCGATTTATTCAAGTGGGTGTCTATATATTAGGACACTTATTTTTTATCCACCAGTATGAGATTACCTTTACGTCCTCTGCACTCATGACGCATTTACCTAACAACCATTAAATATGAAGTCATTTCTAGCCAACCAAATGGACCACCATGTCGCCATAGTGATGCAATGCAAAACCTTCTTCAACTTTACGCCAGTCGATTAAGCATAAAGATCAAGGAGAACCTCACAGACAGATAGCGAGCTGGACCAAGACACACCACACCAAATGAAAATTTTTGATCGGCCAGATGAGAGCGGCAAAGGGGCATGAAATGATCTGCAGGATGTGATCTGCGGTTTCTGGGTGACTCAAACATCGACTGCAATCCAAAGAGTTTAATGGAACACCACGTCTTGCCAATGCATCTTTGGATGGAATACTGAAAAGCTTAACAAGGCTTTGATTTTATACAAACAAAAGTTCTAGGGCTTTATTAGCATAGAACAATATAGAAGAAATGAAATACAATCGGGTCCCTTGAACTGCAACTTGAGATGAATCTTTATAGCTAAGATGAATAAGAGAAAATGGAAATAATCCATGATATGAGGAGATGACAGCAACTTGATCGTGAAGATGACAGCAAATAATGAATTGGAAAATGGATGCTGACCATATCCTTGCCCCTTTTATTGAACATTCCATATAAAGAAGAAAGACCACATAGCACCCTTAGACATACCAAGGATACCAACATTAGTCCTCCAAATATGAGAACCTGCAAAGGAGACATCTTAACCCAAAAGTTAGATATAAGAACAAGGCAAAAACGGAAACCGGTGAATTGAAGAATCATTAAATATTTTAACACTCCCCCTCAATTCAAGCGGTAAACATATCCAAAAGACCAAGTTCTTTACAAAAAAACTCTTGTTGGCTAACACTTAAACCTTTTGTAAAACCATCTGCAACTTGCAGTTTTGAATCTATACTTTCGATTTTAATAACACCTGAAGAAACCTTTTCACGAACAAAGTGTAAATCTATCTCAAAATGTTTTGTTCTATCGTGAAATACAGGGTTTGCTGCTATAGCTATAGCGGCTTGATTGTCGCAAAAGACTTTAATTGGTAATTTTATATTTATTTGTAATTCCTTAAAAAGATTTTGTAACCAAATTAATTCACATGTGACTGAACAAAGGGCTCGGTACTCTGCTTCTGCAGAAGACCAAGATACGGTACTTTGCTTTTTGCTTTTCCAGGCAATCAAGGAGTTGCCCAGAAAAATACAATACCCGGTCACAGACCTTCTTGTGACCATACACTTTCCCCAGTCAGAATCAGTATAAGCAAACAAGTCAAAACAACTTCCCTTACTAAATAAGATACCTTTACCAGGAGAAGACTTTAGATACCGCAAAAGCCGTAATGCTACTTGTAAGTGAGAATTTGTTGGAGAATGCATGAATTGACTAAGATATTGAACAGCATGAGATATATCCGGACGAGTTAAAGAAAGATAAATTAGTTTTCCTATAAGTTTTTGAAACCCAGTAACATTAGACAATATTGGCTCATCTTGTTTTGATTTAGATGAAAGAATAAAGCTTTGTTCAATAGGGGTAGCAACAGGTTTACAACCCAAATACCCAAATTCATTCAACAATTCTAGACAATATTTTCTTTGAGAAAGACAAATTCCTTTCTCGGAGTACAAAACTTCTATACCCAAAAATATTTTAAGATTCCCAAATCTTTAACCAAAAATTTTTTACTTAAGAACCTTTTAACCTCAGATATTTCACTTTCACTATTACCAGTTATAACTATATCATCAACATAGACAAGAAGAGCAACAAACACAGAGTTAGATGACTTTATGTATAGCGAATGATCACACATACTTTGGACGAAACCATTTTCAAGTAAAACACTAGTCAATTTTTCATACCATTTTCTAGGCGCTTGTTTTAAGCCGTACAAAGATTTGACTAGCTTACAAACCTTGGTTTCATCTTTTGAATAATAACCTTCAGGTAACTTCATATACACATCTTCATTTATATTACCATAAAGAAAGGCATTATTAATGTCTAATTGGAATAAAGGCCAACCATTTTCAACAGCTAGACTAATGATACATCTAATAGTGACCATTTTTACAACCGGTGAAAATGTTTCATCAAAGTCTATACCTTCTCGTTGATTATACCCTTTAGCTACTAGTCTGGCCTTATATCTCTCAATCTCTCCATTTGCCTTATATTTAATTTTGAATATCCACTTACACCCTATAGGCTTTTTTCCAGGAGGAAGGTCAACCAGAACCCAAGTATTATTTCTATGTAAAGCCTCCATTTCAGAGTTCATAGCTTGAACCCAATTAATGTCATTCACAGCTTCATTAAAACAAGTAGGTTCAATAGTTTTATTTAGACTAGATGTAAAAGAAAAATTTTCACAAGACAAACGAGAATAGTTGACCACTTTTTCAAGACCATACTTAACTTTACCTTCTACAACATAGTCAGATAATTTTTTTGGTAATGACACGGTCCTCGAGGAATGTCTTGGTTCAGGGGGCATGGATTTTTGACCCTCAGAAGAGTCAGTCTCATCATTAGTAGCTTCTGTGTTACCTGCCTCGCCATTAGTCCTATTAGAGCTGTTAGGCTGCTGGTCAACTTGGATAGCCTCGCTAACAGTTCTACTTGACTCAACTGGCTGCTGGTCTTCACAGACAGTCTTTTGAGACATCACCCTCTCCTCATCATAGGGAACATTTACACTTGAGGACTCATTTGGCTCAATGTTATCAAAGAAATTCACATTGTTTAAATGTTTTTCAACTAATTCAGTTTCAAATAGGTTTTCCTTATTTTGTTTGAAAGGAAAAATTTCTTCATAAAATTTGACATCCCTAGAAAAAAGAACTGTTTTATTTTCAAGACTCCACAATTTATAACCCTTTTTAACATTAGAATAACCAATTAATACACATTTTTCAGCACGACTAGAAAACTTGTTGGAATTATTTAAAATGGTACTGAAACAAAGACAACCAAAATTCCTCAAGTGTTTTAGAGAGGGTTTGAAACCAAACATTACCTCATAAGGACTCTTACCTAAAAGGACAGATGAAGGGATCCTGTTTATCAAATAAGTAGCTGTAAGTACACATTCAGACCAAAAATTAAAAGGAACTCCCCCTTGAAATAGTAAAGACCTAGCCACATTCAACAAATGTCTATGTTTTCGTTCAGCTATTCCATTTTGTTGTGGGGTATGAGTACATGAAGTTTGATGCAAAATTCCTTTTGACTCGAAAAAGGTTGTTAGTTGATTATTCACAAATTCTGTTCCATTATCACTCCGAAAAATTTTAACACTTTTCTCAAATTGATTTTTAATAAGATCATAAAATTTGACTATACACTCGAAAACTTCATCTTTGGTTTTAATTAAGTAAACCCAGACTGCTCGTGAAAAATCATCAACAATTGTTAAAAAATATTTGAAACCTTCTTTGCTAGTAACTTTGTACGGACCCCACAAATCTAAATGGACAAGTTCACCAACATGATTTGAGACATGATCACTCAAAGGAAAAGGAATCCTATGTTGCTTGGCTTTATGACACACTTCACAAGGTTGAGACTCCTTTATGATTTCAATATTTAAAGTATCTTTTAAAACATAAAGCACATTATCTGAAGGATGTCCTAACCTAGTATGCCATAGATTTAAATTAGTTGCACTGTTGAAACACATCTTCACTGTATGTCCATCTTTTTCAAAGAAATAAAGACCCTCACTTTGACTACCAGTCACCAAAACTTTCTTTGATCTCAAATCCTGGACATAGCAGTTAGTTTCATTAAATAAGACTTGTAACTTATTATCTCTAGTCAGTTTATGAACAGACAGTAAATTAACACAATAATCTGGAACAACTAGAACATCTGATAGGACAAAATTGTTTTGCAATTTTAAATTTCCAATTTTTGTTACTTTACATGAAGTACCATTTGGATGACTCACAATCATGTTATATTTAGATATATCAATACAATCAGTCATGTTTTTATCAGTCTTAGACATATGTTGATTTGCTCCTGAATCAACAACCCAACCAGTATCAAACTTTGACTCCAACAAGCTGGAGCAATTAAAGAAACCAGATTTTGAATTAAACCCACTAGACAGACCAATTACATTACCTCCAACACCAGGTTGATCTGATCCTTGTTTGTCGCTGACCAAACCAATTAACTTAGCTATCTGCTCTTGGGTAAATGGAAATGAGGTAGTAGAAGCTGCATTAGACTTATTAATGGAAGGAAGAGATGCATTTGATGTTCCAGGTTTACCAGATTGATTTCCGATTTTCTTTTTGAAATTAGGTGGATAGCCAACAAGTTCATAACATCTATCAACCGTGTGGCCTAACATATTACAGTGGCTACACTTTAAGTTAGGATTTGGTCCTCTTCCAAACTTTTTTTTATTATCAAAAGACTGATTTTGTTTTGTAAAGAATGCAACATTTTGACCTTTTGTCACTGAAGAAGAACCACTTCCACGATCTGATTCTTCTCTGGAAATAATTGAGAAAGCGGTTTTAATAGTTGGAAGAGGATCTCTTGTAAGTAAACTTGTTCTAACAGGTTGATAGACATCGTCAAGTCCCATAAGAAATTGCATAAGTTTTATTAAATGAGTAAAATCATTGAATTCTTTTGAAGCTTTACATGTGCATGAAGGTAACTGGACAATTGCATCAAGTTGCTTCCACATAGTATTCAATTTATGATAATATTCAGATACAGAACTTCCATTTTGACTCAATGCATTTATCTTTTGATATAGATTATACACAACCGACCCATCAATTTTATCATATGTTTCTTTTAAATCCTGCCATACTTCTGATGCTAACTTAGAAAACACTTGACCCACATACAATTCTTCAGAAATAGAATTTAATATCCATGAAAGTACCACAGAATTACATCTATCCCACTGTTTAGCAAGAACTTCATTATTATCTGATTTAATGCATGTTCCATTAATAAAACCAATTTTATTTTTCACTTCTAAGGCTAATCTAATTGAACTTGCCCAAACAGTGTAATTTTCTGTGCCTTTTAGTTTCATGGTTATAATTGTCAATGTGTTCGAATCATTTGCATGAAGATACAATGGATCACTGACATCAAGCTTGCTTATGAGAGTTTCTGATGTAACAGTACGACTAGTTTCACCCATTATAAAAGGCAAGCAAAAAACAAGTAAAAAAGAAATGTCAACCAGTCACACGCACAGAAGAGAAGAGATATATAAAATCACAGACAAAGAAAAAACGGTGAGTCTTACCCTTAGAAACAAAGACAATACTGGTACCCTTAACCCAGTCAAATAAGCCTAACAGATAATAAATATGATGAACAAGAAAAAATTTGAGAACTGATCTCACAGGGTTTTAGTAAAATTTAATCCTAAAACCCTATTTTCTTGCACCAAGACTGATGAACAATTAAAATAGAAAATGAGATAGCTATGATAAAGTTGAAAACAATGTTAAAAATTGTCGCTTTAAGGAACTGATGGAAAATAAAGCATAAAGATTGCTTTTCAATTTTTTTTTTTTTTTAATGATATATATTTTATTTTTATTTTTATTTTTTACTTTTTATTTTTATTTTTTTATTTTTTTATTTTTGTAAAAGAAGAACAGAGATATGTAGATGAAGAAAAAAAACTTCCCTGATTATGAGGTAGATGCGAGAATCTTCTTCAGATGACAAAAAAGACTTGATGCTCCACGCCACCACTTATGGCAAGCAAGACTTGATACGGTGAGAAAAACCCCCAAATACGATTAGAGTTTAAAGAACAAAGTGAAGAACCCAACAAGAGGTAGCAAAACAGACGAACCAGCGGAAGATGGTCCAAGAATCGAAGCCTACCAGAGCTCAACCGAGAGCTCTGATACCATGAAAAGCTTAACAAGGCTTTGATTTTATACAAACAAAAGTTCTAGGGCTTTATTAGCATAGAACAATATAGAAGAAATGGAATACAATCGGGTCCCTTGAACTGCAACTTGAGATGAATCTTTATAGCCAAGATGAATAAGAGAAAATGGAAATAATCCATGATATGAGGAGATGACAGCAACTTGATCGTGAAGATGACAGCAAATAATGAATTGGAAAATGGATGCTGACCATATCCTTGCCCCTTTTATTGAACATTCCATATAAAGAAGAAAGACCACATAGCACCCTTAGACATACCAAGGATACCAACATTAGTCCTCCAAATATGAGAACCTGCAAAGGAGACATCTTAACCCAAAAGTTAGATATAAGAACAAGGCAAAAACGGAAACCGGTGAATTGAAGAATCATTAAATATTTTAACAAATACAATTCAATTTGGAATTTTCTTTCTGTCTCTCATGCACGTGTCTTCTTGTATAGGAAAAATTCATTGAGTATACATGATATTTATCAAATTTTTGGGCTATATATGAAAAAGAAAACACCAAAATTAATATTGTATTCCGTAACATAATTATAGCGACAACAATAGTAGCAGTCTTACAACAATACACGTAACCACTATGCTAACCATACCCTCTGTCTTGAAAGTTGCCTCAAAATTTATTATGATAACTACAAGGAAGAGATACCATCTGTATAATGGGCCCAATTGGGTTTTCATTTTACAAGGTACGATGTTTGCTTGTAGCTTGATTGTAACCAAACTTCTTAAACTTGGTAACTTTCATAGTAGCCCATATAGATTCGTGGCTTACTTAAAAGATAGACTAGTACTTTTAACGACATCATATCAGATATTTTGAACGAGGAAAATTTGCAGCTTATTTAAAGGCCTTACTACTACCGATTGTATTCCCAACCATTCAACACATAAACTCCTCGTATCATTTCTCCCCATGGCTTTTCTTGACTACTTGGCCACTCTCTTAATATTGTTTATCATTCTTGTTTCGGTTTTTATAATTACATATAAAAATCAAAAAGAGAAAACTGTTATCCCGACAAATTGGCCAATTCTTGGTATGATACCAGGGGTTCTTGTAAACGCTCATAGAATCCATGATTACGTCACCGAATTTTTAATACAAGGTCGTGGTACGTTCATGTTGAAAGGCCCTTGGTTTGCCAACATGGGCATGCTACTTACGGCCGATCCTTTAGACATCAACCACGTTTTAAGCAAAAGCTTCTACAACTATCCCAAAGGTGATAAATTTCATAAGATCTTTGATATCCTAGGAGACGGAATTTTCAATTCTGAAGGGAAGATATGGGAGATCAACCAGAAGGTAATATTTTCTGTACTCAAGCATGCAAGATTTCAAAGTATGATGGAAACAACTATTTTTAACAAACTGGAAAACGGGCTTCTACCTATGCTTGACTCTATTTGTGAATGTGGCACTGAAATTGATTTGGAGGATATGTTTCAACGGTTTGCTTTTGACACCGTATGCATATTACTCCTTGATAACGATCCAGAAAGCTTGTCTCCTAATCTTCCATACATTCCATGTTTAAAAGCTTTCAAAGATGCTGAAGAAACTATTTTGTTTAGGCATGTTACGCCCCCTTCCCTTTGGAAAATACAACAAATTCTTAGAGTGGGGAAAGAGAAGAAGTTGAGCGATGCATGGAAAAATCTTGATCAATTCATATACGAATGCTTGGCTAAGAATCAAAACAAGTACGAAATGATCAACCATGACATGGAAAAGTCCATGCTTTTCGAAGCTGTCATGAAAGAGCTTAAAGATCATAGTGACACTTCTTTGGATCCCACAAAATTTCTAAGGGATACCTTTGTTAATCTGTTGGCTGCAGGAAAAGATACAGTTAGCAGCGCTCTTTCTTGGTTCTTTTATCTTCTTGCGAGAAACCCCACTGTGGAAGATAAGATTCTTGATGAGATTCAAACACATTTGGAAATCAATGCATGCCAAAGATGGAGCACCGAAAGGCTAGACGTAATGGTTTACCTTCACGGAGCTTTATGTGAGTCCCTTAGGTTATATCCCCCTGTCCCTTTCAACCATAAAACACCAATGCAAGCAGATATTCTTCCAAGTGGTCATCAAGTTGATCAAAACACCAATATTATTCTCTCTTTTTATTCTATGGGAAGAATGAAATCAATATGGGGGGAGGATTGCATGGAGTTTAAGCCTGAAAGGTGGATTTCTAATAGCGGAGGAATTAAACATGAGCCGTCATACAAGTATCCCATATTTAATGCCGGACCAAGAACATGTTTAGGTAAAAATATGGCTATGACTCAGCTAAAGATAGTGTCAACCATGATCATTTACCATTACCACATTCAGCTAGTGGAAGGTCATCCTGTGTGTCCTGGAGATTCTATAGTACTTCACATGAAGCATGGACTCAAGATCCGATTGAACAGAAGAAGTAAATTGAACTAAAGTCTGTGTTAAACATTTACTATGAATAATTTTCATGTGTGTGGTTTTGGTCTTTTGAACTTAAATATTCAAAATTATTAATGTATACTTGGTTTTGAAGTGAAAAGTTAAGGTGATCTTGTGACTACAAAAGAACATGGTACCATTTATAATGTAAATATGCGTATGTCTAACTAGGATAATAGTGGGAAGTACGAATTAAACAAAAGTGGCATGATAATAGTGGTAGATGATTGATTACATGTCGTTTGGGTCATGTAAAAACCTAATTAACCTAAGTAGCTATGGTAAGTCAGGTATCGTATCCACGATCGAGGAGCATGTGGTTAGTGTTAAACGAATTGTTTGATTATTTAACTAAATTACCTTACTAAAACTAAACTATTGTCTCTAGACTGTGAATTACGGATGAATGAAATTAAATTAAAAAAGATTATTTTATGAAGCAAAATGAAAACTTGGACTTGGTTTTTAACTAATGAGATGAAAGGGATCAAACCTAGGTTTCAGGAATGTAACTAAATACAATGCTTGAAGTCACATAGACATAGCTTGTTTATCACATAGGTTGAAAGGTAATTACTAACTCGATATCTGATTATTTAAATTAATTAGTAAACTAACCAATGCCACAATCTGAAAATTTTATTTGCAATCACCAATTAATGATAATGACCTAATTACTACTTAATGGTTAACAATATAAAATTGATAACTTGATAAGCAATAATCAAATCAACTAACTAGAATCTTTAATCAACACATGATTCAAAACACATAAATCAAAGAAAAGTTGTTAAGCAATCAAAGTTTATGTCTTGACTAGATAAGAACATAAGAAAGCACAATCTAATCACAAACCATCCACCCGAAGATGATCACAGGTGGTTTAGCCTTGCATCTTCATCATAATCTATTCAATATTCACTTTGCGCAATGAATCCTTGATCAAACTTGATGATTAGAGATAGTTCCAATAGCTGAAAATAGTCCCAAGATTCGTTCTTGGGGTTGGAGGCAGGGCCTCCTTCGAAACCTTAGTGTTAGGAATTAAATAGGTTTTAAAATTTGAAAAAATCCTCAAAATATCGCGTTAGACCGTAACTTACGGCCTATAGGCCGTAGGTTATGGCCTACCTTCAACCAGACGGCCAAACCTCTTGTCTTACGGGGTTCACAGACACCGTAGCTTATGGCCTCCCTGCACTTTGCACAATTTTCTTATTTTCAGCATCTTTCAAGCTATAGTTTTGTTATTCTTTGTTTTCTTCTCAAATAATATTTGTTAAGCTTCATTTAACCTATATTTCAAACACGTAACAAAGTAATATCATTCGATACATAAAGTATATTAAAAACTTAATATTAACTATGATATGTGCATGCATATTAACCAATTATCAATGATACATATAACTGTGAACCTCATGAACACCTCGAGGGATATGCATACGCATAAAACTAACCGAAAAAAAGTTTGGTCTAATGTATCAACTTACAAACTAAAATATTGAGGAATAAATTGTTTGTTTATGTAGTACGTTTATATAGAATCTTATATTACCTCAAATAATGAAATAATTGTATATATCTTCTTGTAAAACTTAAATGTGTATTTTTACCCAACTCAAAATTAAAATTGAATATATTCCCTCCTTTAATACTTTTAATTGCATATTTACCTGATTTAACACCAACATAACATATCCTCTCTTAATGAAAAAGAAATACAAATTTTAACATTTCGATTTATTTTATTAAATAATAAAATATAGATTGATGATTTTAACCTTGTTTTTACATAACTAGTCCTCTAAATGTAAAATGACCAAAGTACTCTCACATTTAACTGTAAAAACTAACAAAGTTAGTGACAGGGACCAAAACCGTTATAAAAATAAAATCACAGGGTATGATATGATCAAAGATTCATTTTTGAACTAAAATAGTTAAAATGATTAAACCACAGGACCAAAACCGAAATTTACTCTTTTTGTCTCTCTCATGGCTCTTCTTGAATACTTGTTTACTCTCTTATTGTTTATCATTTTCGTTAGTTATAATAGTCACATATAGACATCAAAAGCAGTCATATGATATCCCTATAAATTGGCCAATCCTTGCTAGTCCCTTTTTCTAATAAAATTCTCCGTAGTTAAAATACAAAAAGAGTAGCCCCTTCACCGAGACTCCAGGAGGCACAGATCTTGAATTCTCAAGAAATCAAAAAACCATCACAAATAGAAATATATAAAAAAAGAAGATAGATATATGCAATGGTTAAAGAGACGGCAGCCATATCCAACGGCAAAAGGCACGATCTGAAAGATTGAGAAGAGAAAACACTTCTTTAGTAGTGAGAGAAAAAGAGAGAGAAAGAAGTCTTGAAGATGAGAGAGAGATTTATGTTTTAAGTGAAGAAAGATGGTGGAGTCGAAGAATTTGATCGAGGAAATTAAGTCCATTTTTTTCTTATGCATTAAGAAAAGAGGGAGAAAATTTGATTGAAGTTGGGATTTTTGTAGATTTGAGTTGTAAATTTTCTTTCTTTTTTCTCGTGTAATCCAGCTCCTTGTTAGTTTATTATAAAAAAAAATTGTCTTTGCCGTAAAAAAAATAAAAATAAAAGGATGGAGAAGACGAAACCGAATTCTTTCTTTGACTTTTAAAAATTCACGTTTCAATGCAATAATAATGATAGCTCTCTGCAATTTTATTGTATCTCAAATTTAACTTTTTAATCAATATAAAAAAATTTGAAATACATAATAATAATAACAGAAACTTTAAACTCTTTAAATTTATTAGTTCATATAATTTAGTAGTTTAATTCACTTTATTTATTCCTTTACCTCATTATTCTAATTATTTATTTTAGATCTGTAAAAATGTTAATATTGTAAAGCCAAGGGATATGAAAAACAAATTAGTATTGTAGAGTAAGAGGTAAAAAATATGTATATATTTGTACCGGTTAGAATGGTTTTGGTTCCATCACTTGAGATAACAATCATTTAGTTAACAAGATTACCATGATATTCTATAGCTTTTAATTTTAGAATTAATATTAGTATAAATACTATTTTTGTTAAAAACGTAATTTTTAATATCATTTTTCCACATGAGAAAACTTTTGAGTTATTAATTTGCCCGCGGCAACGCTTAGTGAAAATTACTAGTTAATGATGCAATTCTTAATCTGCCCGCTAACGAATTGTGTTAGTTTCTATGATGCGTGTAAATTTAACACAAGATTCTTTTAATGGGTAAGCGGTGTAATTTTTAATGATTTGGTGTCTATTATTTTATTCTTACTTATGTTGTTACTATATTAGTAAGACATGTAGTTCGATCATTTATTAATGAAAACAACTTAAGTTGTCATTTATCGAACAAGAATAACGGGCGGTGATCGTTTTTCAACAAAAGCAAGTTCAAGCAAAGTCCTTTTCTGGGCATCATGTAGGCGGGGCCATCTTTGAGGGGTAGGATGAGCGACTGCCAAGGCCCGGTCTCACCAGGGGCTTTAAAATTTTAATATATATAATATTAGAAATCTATATATTTTATTAAACACTTAAACCTATTGCGTCTTTTGCAAATTAGTTAACACTTTAGTAATTTTAGGCCTATTAAACATTAGAATCAATTAATATTTTAATTAATTTAGTCCACTAATATTTACTTGTTATAAAATTTTTAACCCATTTTAAAACCCACATAAAAAACAACTTACAATTTGGGGTGGGACGGTAAAAATATGATCGATGCACGGGAGGTACGTCAGGGCACCCAATTGATTTAACCATGGTCCCATTTTTTTTTATACCGGTCTAAGGCCTAATTTTTTATATGTTAGTTATTGATTTTATATTATAGAGAAATTTTTTTCCTACCAGCCTAGGGTTCAAAATTCTCCGACGATCCTCGGGGAAGGTTCTGCATATACTTTCATAATTCGCTTAATGTTGTCTTAGGTCAAATATTATTATCGGGTTGCTTCCTATCTAGCATGATCATTAGGAGTTGTGTGCTACGTTTAACTTAATTAATGTGCTGCATTAGGATCCATAGTAATGGGACGTCGCTTAATTGATTTCTATATGGAATGATTGGTTGCGGTTTTGATGGTCATTTCCATCTATCATAAACGTTTATATGTTTCTGTTGGTTGTTAAAAAAAATAGCTAGATTGAATCGGTTGGTGACTTGAAGCTTAATTAAAGAAAAGATCCACAGTTAAAAATATTAATTTTTGACTTGGGTGAATTTTGTGTTGAAAGATTAAGTACTATTTTTGTTTTGTAAGTTGTTTTTTTGGTTTTTTATTTGGATTAATTGATTTAGCCGACATGTCCGGCTAATCACTTTAAATTTTGACATTTGGTTTATTTTTTTGATTTTGGTTTAAAACTTATGTGAAACAGTTATATGATTGTTTATTTGGATGATTTGTTTGCGTGATTCTTGATCATAAACTCATATATATTCCGGTATATATTAGATTAATAAATATGATCAACATATTAATTTTTTAATAAAGTTCTTTAATTTTAAAACCCTAATAGTTTTAATTTTTTTATATAAAGAACAAATAATATTTTACGTTTGTCTATAAACCCACAATCATTATACGATTATTTAATCTAGTTAAAAACTCTGAACAGCGTGAGTGTTAGACTATAATCGATGCTATTGTCATTGCAATCTGCATGTTAAGATCCTAACGGCATGAGCATAAAGTAATGAATTGACTCTAATCAACGAACTGTGTTTTGTTAGACATTTCATACAGTGGACATACGAACGACGTGATGTCAAATATTGATACAAACTGTGTAAACAAATGATCATTGTATCATAATCGTTAATAATCATAAGGCAATTAAAGTCAAGAAATAAGCATTGTGTTAAAACTATTATATCAAATTTGGTTTTTCTTCACAAATTATTAGTTTTCATAGTTTTTAATAATAAAAACCCAACTTTTTTTAAAGACTCTCAACACGACCCCTTTGTAGTTTTGACATTGCTATTTTAGGGTGCTGGAAATTTTCGAGGGTTTATAATCTTGTTTTGATTTTAGTTTCTAAATAAAAGCCATTATCTTCTTTAATTACAACAGACCAAGTAAATGTGCTAATGTTTTTGGCATCAAATTAGTTAACTCGTATCTTTAAGGGCACGGACAATACTTTCACTCATACTGTTTTTAATGTATGTTACAGTTTGTTCACATTCTTATATTTTATTTTTTGGGTTCGACATCAAATAATGAATCGAATCCGACGTGAGATAACCCGAACCAAAACAGAAGAATTTATTATATTATGATAGCTAAACGACCCTTAAAAATTTATTTCCACTCCCCATGAAAAAGTTTTTGGGTTCATCACTTGTGGTGGGCATCGGTGGTGAGTCCTACCTCTACAACAACCGCCTCAATACCGTCGACCCTCCACCTGAATCAACAGCACCTATTCGAATCTCAGTTGGGCTTTTTTCTTAATTTGATTATTTGATGTTTTCTCTAGTTTAATTTCTTGTTTTTGGTGGTGGAAAGAAATGTACATGATCGAGGTGTGAAATTGGTTGAGGTGGATGATAGGAGTTAAGATTAGGATTATGATTGGTGAGGAGTTTGATGATGACAACGATGATGAGTGGTGGGTAGTTGCCACCATCATATCAGAAGGTGTTATTTTTATTTTTTTGGTGATGAGTTTAATGATGATGAGTGGTGGGGATTTGAGGCGGTGGTTGTCGGTCGGGACTGTTTGCCATAATTAGAGACGCCGGTGGTGCCGTGGTGGGCGATCGTTATAATGAGGGTGGTCCCGGGCGGTGATGGTAGGGGAGGTACGGTGGAAGGGGGTGTTTTGGTTTTTCTAGGGATATAAGAGTTTAATAATAATAATAATTAAGACAGGGGTATAACGGTCATTTTAATAAATTCAACGTCAAAAGCTAACAAACCATTTATTATAAGGGCCACGAGTGTTATGATTTGATAGAACACTAGGTTAGTATCCCGTGTATTACACGGGTTGAATAAATAAATATCAAATAATTAGTAATGAAAATTTATTAATTATAAAATGATATTTTGATACATGTTTATGATTGAAATTACTTATGATTAATAATTATAATTAATTAATTTTTTGTAATTTAAAAAAAATTCAAGTATTTTGTTCCAAAACAAACATTTTTAAAAAGTGCCATTGTTAGTCACATTTTTAAGCACTATTTTTCATAGTTATAAAATATATTTTGATGCATATTTTGTAAATATTGCATGCATTTTCGGTTATTTTGTACAACACTTGTTTTGGTGGAATGGAATCTACTTTGGGTTGTTTTGGTGGATTTTATAGGGTTGGTGAGTTCGTGAGGAGGATGGAAGACCTGAAGCAGTGGGAAAAGTAGTGTTGAAGAAATCCTGGAGCTGAAGCAATTTATACAACAGAAACTTCAAACGGCCGCGCAAAGATTCTTTCACAAAATTCTACACGGCCGTTGAAGCTCGCTGGAAAAATTCCTAAGATTTAGGAATTCTTGTTTTTGATAATTATCATCAGATTTTCCTGAATAAAGAGATAAAAACTGAAATCCTACAAAGGGGGATCTGGAAAAATCAATGCACTATTATAAATATAATAGTAGATGATAATTAAAAAAGGCAATCTTGGAGAATCTTGAAGAATATTGAAGAATTAATCAAGAACATCAAGATCAAGAAACAAGAAGGGCTGCAGAAAATTAGTTCTTTTTGTTAGTAGAATTATTTTCATTGGCAAGATACTTAATTCTTCGTGTTTGATTCGTAAGTTTTTATTTGATTTTGGGTTTTGATTGATCTAGCCATGTCCGGCTAGATCAATTTTAATTTCAACATTAGGGTTTAACTTTCTTTGATTTGGTTTGAATTTATTTGAAACGTTTATGAGATCTTTTTATTTTAATGGTTTGTTTGTTTGATTCTTGATCTTAACCCGGATCTACTCCGGTATATATTAGATTTTTAATAAACCTGATCAACTTATTAATTTTTCTAATAAAGTTCTTCAAATTTTAAAACCCTAATCAAGTTTTGATTTTTGATATAAGGAACAGTTAACGGTTTGAGTTTGTTTATAAGTTCATTCTCGTTATAGAATCATACAATCTAGTTAAACATACCGAACGGCGTGTGTGTTTAATTATAATTGATACTTCTATCGTTGCAACCCGCACGCTAAGATCCGAACGGAGTGAGCTTAGAGTAGCGGGTTGGCTCTAATCAACGAACTGCGCTTGATTAGACATTAGATAGAGTGGATATCCGAACGACGTGATATCTAGTATCGATACAAATCATTAATCAAAAAGGGTCATTGCACCTTAATCGTTAATGATCGTAAGCCGAATCAAATGAAGAAATTACCTTAGTGTTGGAATTAGTTTTCATATTTTAATTTACTTCACAATTTAGTTATCGTTTTTAGCAATTCTTTTTCATAATAAAAAAATAAAAAAAATGTTATTTTTCGTTTTTATAACAGAAGCTTAACACGGCCGCGTGGAATTTCCTTTATAGTTTTGACACGGCCGTGTCAGTCTACTGTAATTTTTCTACTTTTTGCAATTTACTTTCAGTTTTAGTTTTTAATTAAAACCCCCATCTTCTTACCCGTAAGTAATCAAAGTAACCGTGCTTAAACGTTTTTGGTATAAAATAATTGACACGTATCCCTGAGGACATGAACCCTACTTCCGCTCATACTATTCTTAGTGTGTGTGACGGTAGGTTCACATTATAATTATTTATTTGTTGGATTCGACACCCAACAGCCATTTCTAAAAAAACTCATTATAAATCTGAATTTTAATTATTTTGATTTATAATAATTTTATTATTTAAAAACAACGATGTTAAACTATTTTATGTTTTTTAAAAGTTTGATGTTTTAGTAAAATTTATTATCTTAACAAAGTTGTTTCTTTAGAACTAAAATTTATAAAAAGAACTCTTTCTTAATTTATTAAAAAACTATATTTAATATAAAAAAGAAATAAATAATATAATTTGTAATTAATGTACTTATTTAATAGGAGAGAGAAGCGGGAAAATTAAAATTAGAAGCTTTAAAATTGTGCCAAATGTGCATCTAAAATCTTCTTTTATTATAATAGATAGATATGTACGTCACTCGACTATCCAACAATATATTTAAATGAAACTTAGTTTTTATTTTATTTTAGAGTTAATTGTGTTGTGTTCATATGTTCTATCAAATCATAAATGTCGGGTAGTCAAGTTGTTGAGTTGTGTAATTACGTTTCTATAAATCTTAACATGTAAAGACGTTTACGAGTCCAATAAATATTTTATTTTCAAAATAACCTAGTTTTCAAGAAAGTTTATGTTGAAATATCAAGGAAAAAAATTAAAGTGATTGGTGTATTTGATTTAAAAAAAGTAAAAGTTATTAGAGAAAAAATTTATTTGTTAAATAAGATATGGAATGAAGTAATAAAATTATAATCATCACCTAAATTTCATCTTGCCGTGATGATTTAACCTTGTCATGCCATAAATTCTAGGACAGGGCGGTGTTCGTCGCGGTACCACTCATCCACCTAGTACCTCTCTAGTGGCCATGGGCCATTCTAATGGGTGCATAGAATGCTACTAGAGTGATTTAAACATTTATGGTACCCCTATATCGTATTATCTTCTCTGTCGATTGTCGGTATGAATCTATCTTCGTATCATGTGATCATGTTACATATAACATATAATTATTATACACTTTTTAGTTAAATGCAACGTGATTTCTATGATCTAGCATATCTTTGTCCTCCATTATAATTTGACAAACTTTTTAAGATGTATGTTACAACTTTCAAAGCACAAAGTATAAGTGCTCTATGCAATACTTTTAATTTTGCTCTATTTAATAAACTCCTCCTAAACACACTATTTAATTCACTACATTAATTATTAATTAATACATTATTTATTATACGTTAGATTAATAATTAATTTAGATTTACTATATTTATTTTTATAACTAAATACTAATTAAATTAAGTATTATCTTATATAAATACTTAAGTATATAATAACAAAATATTTAAATAATAATAATGAATATAATAATAATAATAATAATAATAATAATAATAATAATAATAATAATAATTATTATTATTATTATTATTATTATTATTATTATTATTATTATTATTATTATTATTATTATTATTATTATTATTATTATTATTATTATCATCATCTTATTTATATAGTTTACATTATGATTTAAATTTATATTTACTATCTATATTTTTAAATACTATTTAAATCTATAATACTTATATAAGCATCTTTAATGGACAAAATAATCATTTTAGTCATATTTAAGACACTTTAGCATTTAATTCCTTTGTAATCTTATCAATAATACTAAAATTACTTTCTATGACCTTTCATCAAATGCATCAATTTCATTAACATTGACAACAATGATTTATAAAATATCAAATAAGTATAATTTATATAAATTATTATTTGAACTAATATAAATTATTACTTTCAAAATTTATAACAATATTATGTTTAAATGTCCAAACGTATTCCAAACATTAAGAAATATTCTTTTGTGACCTATACATTTTACAATATATATTGGTAAATTTCAATCACTAAGAGCATTCACAGTAGGTTAATTATATTTATGTGAGTGCATTTTATGGGCGAAGCGCTTAGTTCTTAGTTGAAAGAAACTGGGCCTAAGACCATAGAAGGAGGATTGCTTATATAATATAAGCCATACGTAGACGGAACTCCGTCCCCTGAACTTGACTGCTTATGCAACTACAGCGCTATAAAAAAGGAAGAACTCAATTGCTTAATCTAAGATGTAAGATTGAATGAATGTAAACGCTAGAAGTTTGCTTTTTTCATACAGCAGTCACCAAAGCAGCTTTGAAATAAAAATGATATATACTAAGATCTCAAGAAAAATTGATTGGTAGTTTGAGGTAACTCGAAGCTTTGAATGGCTCCTGCCTAGCTTCCTTCCAGTGATTAGAGTCTTCTGTTTGCAGCTAACTGGCTGGACAAGCTGCTCTCGTGGCTTTCAGTAGTAAATAAGGATTGGTGCGGAAAATCAAAGAGGGCAAAGAAAGAGCAGACCCCATTGAAGACGAGAGTGAGGTACAACAAGGCCATTTCTGTCCACCGCCCTTCTCACGGAGCCGTACGTGGACGTTACCGCTCATACAGCTCCCAGCCTAAATGGGAATGACATGAAAAGTCTTTTTCAAAACCTAGCATTAAGGGCATTACGACGATATATGAGAGGAATGGAGAAAAACTCGTGATTGGTGTGGAGGGAGCTCTAGTAGGTAAAGCCACTAGGGCTGGTTAGCTTGAAGCGGTATAGTAGAGAGCTGTTCCTAGCTGCCCGGATCTGATGCACGTCGACGCAGGCTCCCGAAGAGGGAAGCCCAACGAATGTGGAGTTTCCTTGGGGTTGGTAAGGCGAAATGGGGCCACCCTAGCCCATTGAGTGCTCTACCTCGGGCCATCGACATCATACGCTCTACTGAAATAGATTTCGCGGAAAACCAGCTATATCCGATCTTGGTTGGCCTTTCACCCCTAGCCACAAGTCATCCCCGTATTTTGCCACATACGTGGGTTCGGTCCTCCAAGGCCTGTTAGAGCTCTCTTCAACCTGCTCATGGCTAGATCGATCGGTTTCGGGTCAAATAGGAAGAACTAGAAGATTCCACCTCTATCTCTGGAAGGGCTTTCTCTGTCTCCTTAGGGTGTAGAACTCATCTCGGGCTACTAAAGAATGGGAAGAAGGTAGCTAGCAGCCGATTCTTTGATTGAATAGCAGAAGTGCTACTTAGTAGTAGAAACTCGGAGAGACGGGGATGGGACTATTTCATACCTGCTAACTCCTAGGATAAGCCACTGCTTACTTCGACGTTTTTCCATTTCCCATAGAATCTCCCTCCAAATGGCTGTTGCCTATATGAATTTATATAGTAAGCTGCTTTCTTAGCGCTCCGCCCCCCCTTGTATAGTAAGGGCACTTTTTTGATAGGGAACGAGCGGAGCCACTCGACCTACGGGATAGGGTCAAACAGTCCCCGACCTTGCGCCAAACAGTCAAAACCGAGTAGATCATGTTGGGATCTTCACCATGAATGAAGAGCGGGATCCGGGGTAAGAAAGTAAGATTGAACTACTGAATAAGAGAAGCATTGTGATAACTCTTTTACGGAGTGAAAGAGCTAAAATGGTCTCCGCCGCTGCAGGTCCTTTGTAAGTCAGTTGAGAGACTCAATCAAAAAACCTCAAAAAGGGTCATAACGCACTCTTCGCACAACAAATCCACTTACTATCGCGCATGTACAGGGTCCTGGTGCTTGAAAGAGCAGATCCCTATCTTGGCAAGTCTCTGAGAAGGTCAAGACCGATAGAGAGGAAGTTAACTAGCTATCTCCCTACAGGAAGAAAGAGATCTTGCTGTACGAGCTCTATTGCCCGAGATGGATTGGGAGGAACTTAAAAGAAGGGCTTTCGGTTTTTTCACCCCGTTTTGTATTGCATGACCGAATAATTCAAGGAAGGGCGCAAGACGTTCCCGAAAGGCACCTATCCGTGGGAGACAACAAGGCAGAACCAAAGAGAGTAGTGAGGGGAGAGGAGTGAAGTAGGAAATAAATCCCGGCACGACCGATGACTTAGTCTCCTTCTCCGCTTCGACTCAACCACCTACCTAACCTCTTATTTATATTTTAAGGAATGCTTGTAAATAGTTGTGAGTGGAGTAGAGAGAAAAGTTACTGTTCAATTTGTATATTTGAGGAATTATTGTTAAAACCTTATAGATTTTTTTTAATGTTTTTTAAAATGGTTGTGAGTATAAGAGAGAGAAAAGATAATGATAAAAATATAAAAAAATATTATTTAATTAAGAAAGAGAGAAAAAATTAATGTTCTTTTAATATAATTATAAGAATAAAGATAGTAAACATAATGTACATGCTCTAATATCTCTTTGTGACAACCTCTCTTGACTACTTTGTCAAATCATCTCTCTAAAAATTACCTTCCCCAACAACAATTTTTTTTTGAACAACAAATTTCATTAGAGAAAAAAACACAGCGTTAGCAAGAAGCTAGGCACCACAACATCAAGAACTAAATTCAAATTTACACCAAGACTCCCAATTACAATAATTTTGCTTTAACTTATTAGACACCCAAAAAAATGAGATGGACTTGATGTCTTTCAAGTGATTGATATTGGGCTTTTTGTTCCGGAAGGATGCATGATTCCGAGCTTTCCAGATACATTATATAGTTGTAAGTATAATCGCATGGAGAGCCTCAGCCTTGACACTGCTCGAACTCTCTCCTTCGTGTATCTGGAGGAGATCCTGAATCGAGAAGGCAAAGATAGCTGGAGTATTGCACCACTCACCAATGAATTACCATAAACAATTAATTATGAAATATAAAATGTTATATTTTATTAAGTTTTAAGTCAATGTTTTATGTTATTGTATATCAAAAAGCACATAAAGTATCGTGTCATCAATCTATACACTTAATTATGAAATGCTATATCGAATACTTTTATGTGAAAATATTTCCTAGCAGTGGGAAATGTGTACCTTATTGTTCATCAAGAAAAAAGTACAAGTATAACCTAATTTAAAAAAATATATATATTATCTAGAATCAACTATGAAGGTTTCGTTGAGACCAAACAAAGAGGTTCGGGAAATCAAAATCAACTTTTGAAAAACTCAAAAACAAGTCAAGCGAGAACTTGTAGTTTCTGCTCAAGAACTTGTAGTTTCTGCGCAAGAACTTGTAATTTACTGTATGAGAACTTAACGTTTTGTGCGAGAACATGAAATTAGTATAAGTAGATGTTTTCTCTTGTATTTTGTAACACTTGATACATTTCTTATTTTGTACTTTGATTTATCTCTAGAATATTCATTATGCGATTATTCTACGAGATCGATCTTATTGTGAATTTTCTCGATCTTACGGATTTTGAGCTTTTAAATGAAAAATAATGAAGTTTGAGGATTTTGTAATTATTATTTATAGCAGCCTTATTACTTTATAGGTATTCTCAACAAGATTTGAAACTTATTACATGTGTCAATTTTAGCCATCAAATGACGCATATCAAGCAACAACACTTGTACTTGAAATATAACGCCTACGATATTTGTAAATTTAAAACACGAATTCTAATATATGCAATTGTTTTTTGTTACACGCATACCAATTAAAAGAATTAAATGTGTTTTATATCTTTGAGGTTTCATAAATATTATCATTTCGAATCCAAAAGTTTTAAATTTTGCTATTTGCATCCAAAAGTTTCACAAAAATTATTATTTGAATTCACTTAACTACTCCTAATTAACACTGTTAAGCTTTTTCGTTAAGTTTACTAAATTAAAGGTATTTTAGTCAAAACAATTACAAATATAGAGGGAGAGATATGCAATTGCCCTTTTATTATGAATCAAACATATAGCTATTTATGAAACTATCTTTTTGTAACAAAAATCATAACAAAATATATTTGAAACTCAATGTTATTATCTTATTAACTTGAAAGCTTTTAAATCTTTTATTTATATTATTTTTTAAACGGTTAATTGGATCACTAACTAGCTACTGGCCCACCTAATCATTATCTTTGTTACTTGAGTACAGAACCTTATGACACTAGGTTGTAACGTACCCGAAGGAAAACTCGTAATTATTCTATCCCCATAAGTTTTGAACATGAGACCTCCCACTAGATGAAACTTACCTTATATGAAAAAACTCATTAACCCAATATGAAACCCTGTTTTTTTTATCATGGTTGAAATGTGAACTCAAAATCTTTTATATTTTAATAAAATCTTGTGATACCTCTAATCATTAACAACTTTTAACTTTTTATTTAATATGCTAATGAAGGTTTTAATGTCTTGTTATATTCTATCTAAATTCTTTATATATAATGATAATTGTTCTTTCATTGTTAGTACTTGTTTTCACTATTTAATATTTTAGGTCTCGAAAATTCAGGTGTCACAGTTTTGGTCAAGATAAAAAAACATCATCGTTAAGCACCTTGATGCGAAATTTTAAAACTAAAACAAATTTGCGAAGAAAAATACGGACGCCGTCAAATTTGAGCGTATAGTATAGTGCTGTAAAATTTGATTGTTTTGTTGATGTATCATAATGACTATTGTGAGAATGGTCCCTCCATCCTAATAAGTTGGCCTAAAAATTTCTGACATGGTACCAATAAGTCAAGGTGCAATGAATGTTACATTTGTTATCTATGCTACTAGATAATCTATACTACTATATAATACATATTAGAACGATAAAATAGTAATTTTATTTAAAGTGTAAGACACATATATAATATTTTAAGTATAGAGTACAAGTGCTTTATGCAATAATTCTACTTTTGCCCTCATTTAATTAACTTTTTCTAATTATTGTATTATTTAATACATATTTTTAATACACTATTTAATAATATGATATTATTTAATTTATTTTATTACGTTTTATTTTATTTATAATTATATAAATTGACATTTAAATTTATAATTACTAATCATATTTTTAAAACTAAAGTTTTATTTTATTTATAATAACATAAATTGATATTTAAATTTATACTTACTAATCATATTTTTTTAACTAAATATTGTTTAAAATTAAGTACTATTTTATTTAAATACTTATACATATACTACTTTATAATAAATATCTCTTGATAAAAATGTAATTTTGCCAAGCATACGAGTTTTGAATCAACATGTACAAAGAAGTGCAAGTCATTTAAGAGAGGTAGAATAGAGAACTGATTAAAATTTTAAGATATTTTAGGGGTAATATGGTAAATTTATCAATTAAATTTTATATACCCTTGCATTTTACCCTTATCTCTTTCATGTATTTAATAAATATTATTAATACATTATTTAAAAATATGATATTCTTTAATTCACTTCATCAAAATTTTATTTTATTTATAATACTATAGATTGACATTTAAATCTATATTTACTAATTATATTTTTATAACTAAATATTATTTAAATTAAATGTTATTTTATTTAAATATTTAAGTATATAACTTATATATATATATATATATATATATAACTGTAATTCTAATATTTTTTAAGGGCATATTGTGAGTTTAATAGATTTAATATTTATTTATATCTTTTATAATAAAAGTGAAAAAAGAATTGAATGATAATTTTGCATATGAAAAGTCGTGCTTAAATTTCAAAAAAATTAACCATTTTATTTCATTTATACCCTTATAATAAAGTATAATATATGATGCTTATAATACAAATAATATATGATGCTTATAATACAAATGCTGAAGCATATACACATGGCCAAACAAAACCGGCATTTACTTTTAATTCCGTTCATTAACTGCGATTGAGCACTAATCCCTCTTCTCATTTCCCTTGCCGGTTGTTAAAAGCTCAATAACAATCATGATAATAATTTGTTATGATAATTTCTTCATTAACTTTCTTCAGTCTATGCAAATCACCACTGAAAGCTGTATCCGATGATCATAAAACTCTAATCAAATTTATAAAACGAAACCCCCCTAAAATCTAGGTAATAAATGATTTCCGACCACAAATACCACCCATGCTTTCGCTAATCTTGTTGGGATAATATAATTGTCTTAAAGCCTTTTGTAATATACATAATTGTTTTCTTTCATTCAAATTTTTCAATAATTATATTTTGATTTTTTCATTACATCATAACGCACCGAATCGATACTGACTAAAATCAAATTACCAAAAAATCGCGAAATAGCTGTACCGCAACAACGCGCGGGCTTTTCCACTAGTATTATTTTAAGCAAATTACTATTTGTATTTTTATAAAAATACTAAAATACCTCTAATAATTTAAAAATAGATTAAAAAAAAAACTTTACCTCCTTCACACACAAAAATTCCTTCACACGAATTCCCCAACTTATCATGGGGTTTCATTTTCCCATTATGATTTCTTCTTAACCTTCCCAGATAAGGATATGCGAGGCGTATAGGGTTGATGGTACCAAAAAGGAGAAAGACACAGGGGCTGCCAGAGAACTATACGCCCCATATAGGCATATACGACGCGTGTAACAAAATTGAACACTTAAGACGAGAAAAATTCAGGGGGTTTTCAGAGAGGTTATATGGCCCCTTATACGATGCGTATAGAGCTCTACGACTGGCATAAAAATTCGAGGGGTATTGATTTGTATTGGGTTGATGTCTAAATACCAAGACCATTTTCTAAATAATGTAATATTATGACACGGTAACAATAAGTTAGAACGTTTACATACTATTTTTAAAACCATATGTCATATTATATTCTCTGTGGATTGTTTGTCTGAATCAATCTTCATATCATATGAGAAATGTGCTACATATCACTACAATTTATATACTATTTTTAAAACTAGTGATCGAAGGGTTATGATATATGCGTATATCATGCTCAAGTTTGGTCTGACACCGTCGTATGTGTTATATATATGCACAGGGTTGTAATATCTATCAAATAAACAACATCGAAGGTTTTATTGGAATACCCCATGGTTGGGTGAGTTACTGCAAATTAACATCTTATCTAGACAAGAATACGTACGTGGAACAAATAAATTTTAACTAAAGATATCAATTATATTATTGTTTGAAAGACTGTACCCCGGCCCTTTTAGTAATATCAAAAGGGGTCAGTAAAAGAACAGAGAAGGGGTTGGATTTCACCTATGATCGATATGATGAGATTAGTGGCCGGGAAACCATATAGCTAGTTTACTTTTTGGTACATGTTGTTAGTGATCGTAAAATCAAGATACGGCACATTAAATCAAGATATGTATATGAAATCAAGATATGATAGTGGGAACAAAATATGTGGCTTACTTAAAGAAAGCACTCGCGGTACACACCACCGGCCACTCTGGCAAACATAAACTCATACTCATGGCTTTTCTTGAGTACTTGGTCATTCTATTTTCCCTTTTCATTCTGGTTTCAGTTTTCATAATCATATATAGCCATCGAAAGCTTACCGTCGTACCTACAAATTGGCCAATTATCGGTATGATACCAGGAATTCTTTTAAACGTTCACCGGCTCCATGATTATGCAACTGAAGTTCTAATACGAAGTCATGGTACGTTTATGTGGAAAGGACCTTGGTTGGCCAACATGAACATGCTACTTACCACTGATCCTTTAGACATCCACCACATTCTAAGCAAAAACTTCAGCAATTATCCCAAAGGCGACAAATTTCGTAAGATCTTTGATATCCTAGGAGATGGAATTATCAATTCTGATGGTAAGATATGGGAGATCAACCGCAAGGTCATTTTTTCTGTAATCAAGCATGCAAGATTTCAAAGTATGATGGAAACAATTATTTGGAAGAAGCTGGAACATGGGCTTCTACCTATACTTGAATCTATCTGTGATCGTTGCATTGAGATCGATTTGCAGGACGTATTTCAAAGGTTTGCTTTCGACACGGTATGTAAATTACTCTTTGATAACGACCCAGAAAGCTTGTCTCTTGGTTTTCCTTGCTTCCCGTGTTTAAGAGCCTTCACGGACGCTGAAGAAGCTATTTTGCTTAGGCATGTTACGCCGTCATCCCTATGGAAAATGCAACAGACTCTTAGAGTGGGGAAAGAGAAGAAGCTGAGCGACGCATGGCAAATTGTTGATCAATTCATCTACAAATGCTTGGCTAATAAACAAAAGGGGCTTGAAATCATGAACCACGAGGCGGAAAAGTTTACATTTTTCACAGCTATCATGAGAGAGCTTAAAGAACAGAATGACGCTTCTTTGGATCCTGTAAAATTTCAAAGAGACGTTACCATTAATCTAATGGCTGCAGGAAAAGATTCCGTCAGCAGCGCTCTATCTTGGTTCTTTTATCTTCTTGCGAAAAACCCGACCGTAGAAAGCCAGATTCTAGAAGAGATTCAAACGCATATGGAGGCCAATTCATGTAAAAGATTGAACGCCAAAGAGTTAGACAATATGGTCTACCTTCATGGAGCTTTATGTGAATCCCTAAGATTATACCCACCTATCCCATTCAACCATAAATCTCCGATGCTACCGGACATTCTTCCAAGTGGTCACCAAGTTGATCAGAACACCAACATTATCATCTCCTTTTATTCCATGGGAAGAATGAGATCAATATGGGGGGAGGATTGCATGGAGTTTAAACCTGAAAGATGGATTTCTAACAGCGGAGGAATCAACCATGAGCCATCGTACAAGTTTCCCATATTTAGTGCTGGACCAAGAATTTGTTTGGGTAAGAATTTGGCTTTGTCTCAATTGAAGATGGTGTCAACCATGATCATCTATCACTACCACATTCAGCTCGTCGAAAGTCATCATCATGTGCTTCCGGGAGATTCTATGGTACTTCTCATGAAGCATGGTCTCAAGGTGAAATTGAATAGAAGAAGCGAATTGAACTAAAATCTGTTGGCGCGTTTGCAGGTTATCAGTTTATTTTAATACCATGTGTTTTTTTATCAGTTTGTTGGAGTCCTGCCGTTGAATAAGTCTATATAAACTTGCTCATGCAAGTTTCCATAGAGAGTTGGTTGTTGAAGGAAGTTTTCATGTGTCCTTCAGGCGCTTTAAAGAGCCTTTTGTGTTAATGAATAAAGTGTGATTTCCAAAGCAAAAGATCAAGTTTTCTGTGGCTAATTTCAGTCAATTTGATCGAATATTAATTTTTTGAGTGCTATTTAATCTGAATTTGATCCCACAAAATTTCCCACATATATCTATTGGGAATAATTTTATGGTGTGCTATTTTGCTATTGTGAACTTAATGTTTCATCACATCATTGTAAACTAGGTTTCAAAGTGAGATCGAGAAATATGGTGATCCTGAAATGTCAAAATATTATGATAACATCTTTGTATACCAGATTTTGAAGTAACAGATTACGAACTTCTAAGACGACGCACTAGCCAGATTATATGCCATCCATCCATCCATCCATACATGCATGCATGCATACATGAATACATACATGCATACATGATACATACTAATTATTCTGAGTTGACACCTTGTTTTGAAAAATGTTAATTTCTGAAAAATTGGAGAGGATATGTATATCAAAGAGTTAACAAAATCATTTATTACTAGTTACTTCACTAAGTATGTCAAGTTGTAACAAAATTATTCTTGCGTTGAATGGATGCTAACTTTTTCAGTTAACGTGGATGTAAAATGACTATTATACCCCTCTTATTTCTCTTAATCTAGATTGCATCACCATCACACTACCACCATGGAAGTAGCAAAACCACCACCACAACCACCCCCCCCCCCCGGGCAACCTAGCCGTTCATTAGAGTGAGCCTCCGCCACCATCTGGACATTGTTGGAAGTATTGGTGTGAATGAATGTCTAATTGTGATGTATATTTTGTCTCACATTGGTGTGGGAACAAAATGAGGTTTAGTTAATAAGAAGGTGTCTTACCACTCTAGTGTATCATTGTGTATCATTATAACTAATTTTGCTACAAGTCCTACCCGCACGTAGGGGGGGGGGGGTGTTGCAAAAACGGGTTTTCGGTTGGATATTCATTGAAGTCGTGCGTGCCCGCACGAATGCAGCTCCAAAAAACCCGGGTTTTTGAACTTGGTTTTGAATTTTTGAAACTTGTAATTGACGCTCGTTTTGAATGATGATTATTGTCATTATTATTATTATCAGTTTTGTCTGCATTAATAATCATCGTTATTATGCACTAATGATCGTAATTATGTATCAATAATGGTTATAAATCGGTTATGGATTTATGACTATAAAAACGAGTTTAAGCCAGAAGTTTTAACACACCAAAAACACACCGAAATCTTCCTCTCTCGCTTTCTGCTGCAACAGCTCCACTTACGTTTCAGGCAAGTGCTCAAATCTGGCAGCGCCGTTTGCTGCTTCGAACCGGCGTACCATGGGAACAGACCGCAAATCTGTTTAAGAAAATTGTGTCAAATACAAGCCCGGTTCACACTAAACTGCTTTCTTTTCTTTCTGTTTTCGTGTTTCTTTTTAGATTGCAGCCGTGCTTTGCTCTTCATAACAGTGCAGTTATACTAACAGACATCTTCCCCCTAAACGCCACACGACCGTCAACCCCTTCACCTGCGTCTCCCTCTCTTGCTCGACCTTCTCCGATCATATCCTTATGCGAGAATCTAGAATCCAAGCTTCGATAGTGGATCGAGTGGTTATGGATATTTACAAGAAGAAATCTCAAATTTAGTTTTTAAATCTGAGAGATGGATGCTTGATGGTGAAAGTGGAGAGATGGTGATGGTGGTTTTAAATTCGATTGCGACGAGACGGTGGCGGTATGGTGGAGGCAACTGCTGGAGATGATGAATGGCTTCCATGGGGGTGGGCGATGTATTGAAGATGAAGATAATGGATGGGTTTAGGGTCAAATGTTTTTAAAATGAGTTGGACAAATGTTTTAGGTTTAGTGATTTTCATTTCTAATTAATCTAACATAATAGTTAACGTCAATTAGAGTTAGGGACGATTTTGACACAACTTGACATAATAAGTGGGCTAACTTGTAATAATAATATCTTGAGGACTAAACATGATAAACGAACTTATCACAGGAACCATTTGTGTAATTAACTCTAAATAGAATATTTGCCAAACACAATACCTTGTTTGTTACAGAATACCATGGTGAAGCAATATTCTCATGTATATAAAGCAAAATTTACAAAGTAAATGTATATGTTTCTCGATGTTACTCATTACTACCAGAACCATGTGATATGAGATGTATTACAATTAACAAATAAAAAAGAATATTATGTAACTATTATATATAATTATATGTACATCATATGTATATAATTTCGACTGTTATAATAGTTAAGACGTATGTAAATATGTATATAACTACGTATTTGTCACACTCCTACCGATGACAGAATAATTGGGGCGGACGAAATGTGAATCGATTGTTCATAACATATGTAATTAAATAAGTTGAAATAATATTAAATGTCATTTTTATTGAATAAGACTAGTCAAACAATATAGAGTTAATTTCAGTTTTACTCTCTAAGGTTTAACTAATATAATCATTTTCCTCCAAAAGATTAAAAATATCAATTTACCTCCAAAAGTTTCATATGTTATTTCAATTTCACTGCAAAAGTTTTATTATTTTGGATAAAATTAAAACAACTAATGAAACTTTTGGATTAAAATTGAAATAATTTGTTAAACTTTTGAAGGCAAATTGATGTTTTTAATATTTTGAAGAAAAATATTTATTTTGAACAAACCTCAATTAATAAAATTGAACTTAAATCAACAATATATTACAATCAAATAGAAACATAAGCAAAAATAATAAAATTTGTCTTTAATTTGTCCTTAAAATGCAATCCTGAAATTATGTGAAAAAAGTAACGAGTCAGCTAACGTATTAGCCGGTGAGTACACGTACAATCATATTAATATAATTTTTTTCATATTAAAAATATTTTTTTAGTAAATTAAGTAATAGATAATTTGTAAATAAATAACTTTTTATAAAATAAGAAATTCTTTTAAAATATCAAACTTTTTAAAATATGAAATATATTAAAACATGTGTTTTTAAATATAAATTTTTATGAAAAGAAAATAATTAAATTTCAAAGTTATAAAAAGAAAATTTTTAAAAATAAAATTTATTAAAAATAGTTTATTTTGAAACAAAATGTTTAAAAAAAAACTTGTTAAAAAAAAAACAAAAGACTAAAAAGAAAAGTTTAAAAAATGATATCAACATTTAATTATTTAAAATCTTAGCTCATACATAATTTCAATAATATTTTATATTAAAATATTATTTTATAACAAATAAATTTTTGTTACTAACTATTTAATATTTTATTTATTTAACCTATATAACACACGAGATACTAACCTAGCTTATTATATGTAAAGAGATGGATTAATGTATAAAACATTTTTTTAACATGCTAAGTATTGTGTCTTAGGGTGAGGGGTGTTTGCAACGACGGACCTAAGGCTTAGGGAAGGGGGCAACCCACGCTAATTTTTTTTTAATGTTATATATACGTGAAAATCTCGATCGCCCCTCATAAATTTTTATAATCACCCCCTTTAAACTTTTGGGACTAAAGAAAGAACAAGATTTGTCTCAAACACATTGTTTGGAGATGAACTAAAAGTTGGATCCGAGGGGTCCTGTGACTCTTTGATAGGCCAGCGAACCATATTTATTCATTAATCGGGTTTGTAATCGTGTAGATTTTCACCCTCAAATAATCATTTAGTAGGAAGAAAAAGAGAAAAAAAAAATTATATTGAGAAAAATGCTTTTGACAATAAATCAAGCTAAATTTATATCAGTTTCAATATATAAGATATCTTAACTATTCAGCATTAGATTTCTTAACCATTCAGCATTAATATAATGCTTAACCATTCAGAGGTAAATGTCTGAACCATTTAAACATTTGCTCGCAAAACAAACAATATGTACAATTAAGGGCTGAATCATTCAGTCATCTAAACAATTAAAAGGCTGATTCAGATGCCGTCAAACAGCCCTGAGCCTTTCTTATAACATTCATATTTTATTTTATAATTACGTTAAAAATTGATACGTTTTTTAATTAAATAATATTTTTAAAAATTTATAATTAGTTTTTCTTTTTTACGTCACTCATGACAATTTTAATAAAATATTAAAAAACCAAGTTAGATAATCGTTTATCATATGGTTTGAATAATTATATTAAATTAAATCTATAGTATATAATAAAAGAGTAACTAGAATGTCACATGTCACTCTGCTGTTACTCCTCAAATACAATTTTCCTCCTAAACTAATATATTATTTTAGTCAAGTTTTTTTAATTTAAGAAACTAAATTAATAATTCATTTGTGTTTAATTTAATTTTTTTATATTATCAACTAAATTGTGTAATCATATTTAGTCAAATAAGATTTAATTTATAAAAGTTAAAGAAAACATTTGTTGATATATTTATATATTTTGGGTTAGTGTTAAGACAACTGGTTATTTATTTTACACGGATCAATTATATGTTATATTATCCAAAAAGGTATTCGAATATATATAACTTAAAAATATAATTTTTTATTTTATTTGTTTTATATAATATGTAAATTTATCATACGAAATATTTATACATTTATGAATTATATATTTTTCATATATATTTTCAACCCGTGTATTACACGGATATCTAACCTAGTAATTATAATATCTATTAAAAACTTTGGTCGGTTAGTACAGTGGGTTTTGTGAGTTCACCGATTAGCCACAAGACTTGGATCATTTACAAAAGCCCCTGATTCTCTTTCAAAGTAGCAAAGGCCTTTCAAATATCACCGAATGAGTATTGTTTGTTTACGACCTGATTTTTTGCCGGCTACCTTCGATTCAGGGCTTTCATCTTCTTCTTACATCTTCCTGATCCAAAACCAGCGACGCGAGGATGGTGATTTGGGGTTTCACGAGGATGGTGATTTGGGGTTTCACTTGTTATATATAATTATATTACTTTAATAAAAGATATCTAGGGGTACACGTGGTAGCACTATATTCATCACCATCAAAATTTTCTCGCTTCTCTATCCTAATAAATAATTATATTTATTACTTATAATATTATTTAACTTTTTCTAGATTAAAAATAGTTTTTTTATAAATTAAGAAATAGATCATTTAATTAATGTTATTTGATGCGTTCATGTTTTGTATGTGTTTTAAGTGTTTAAATGTATGCTTTTAACATTATTTTTCTATCGAGCGTAGTCACTTTGTGTTATGTTTGAATTGCAGGTTTAATAAGCTTAAATGATGTATCCAAGGGTTGCACGAAGATTAGATGATATATGGATGAAAAGAGATGAAAAAAATGGAGAAATTGGTGCAAAATGAGCATACGACGTAACTTACGTCATAAAGGAAGTAAGCTACGTCCTTTCTAAAAAAGAGCAGTTTTTGGGACGTAAGACAGAGGCTAACCACGTATTTTAGGGGGAGGACGTAAATTACATCCCTAAGGACTTAACTTACGTCGTTTACTTAAGTTTGGTATAATTCTCCGGATTTTGACCATATTTAAAGGGGGTTATCAATTCTAAAAACCCTAATTCGCATTGGGAGCAAAAAGGAACGAACTTTGGCCATTCTTGAGGATTCTTCCACTTCTCCAACTCATTCCAATCCATCAAATCAATGTTCCAATCCGATTTTGTTGCCGAATCCATGAAGATGCAAGGCTAAACTTCTCGTGGTCGACTTCGGGTATTAGGTTTTGAGTGATTAGGTTTTTGTCTATGTTTAACTTTGTTGGGATTAAACTTTAGAACCCATTAAATTCTTTTATAAGTTTAACTTATGTTTTGATTATTTAAACAATGATTTTGGTTAACATTTATTGAATGTCATTTAATTTTTTGGGAATTACATGATTGCAAGTTTTGGTTTCTAATTGAATTGGTATTGTGTACTAAGACCTATTAAGTCTTGATTATCGATATCACTTAATCATTACACGTTCAGAATCCCTATTAAGGATTTTCCAGCAAGTTAAATTAAACGATTACCGAAAGCCAAACCTAGATCCGAAGTTGGTTGCTTTTTCTTACAATTGTTTTCTTAATCAAGTTTAAATCTTTACAATTTGTTTCTCTAGTCAATTTAGCAATCATTCTAAAAAATCCAATCTTTACAGCCAAGAGGCACTAGTTTAAGTAATTTAGCAATTCGGTTATTTGTTTTCATACAAATCGATTGGCAATACGCCGACCACTAATTCCACGAGGATCGACAACCCTACTTACCCTAACTAGTTAAGGTGAATAGGAACACATTTTACATTTTATTTGATTGGTACTTCGACATCGATCATTATTCTTAAAGAAAAAAGTTTTTATAAAGTAAAACATTTTTCTAATAGGGATTTTATATATTTCCCCTTACTAAGACTATAAATTACATATTTCACCAAGCTAAAAAATTAATTACATATTTTACTTTTTTAAAACATATATATTACATATTTATCTATTTGATTAAACTTAATCTATTAAATAACTATATTACCTTGTTTTTACTAAGAAATTTTTACATATTAATATTTTATTATTATAATTATTTAAACTTTTGACAATTATGTATTGTATATGAAGGTATAACTTTAGTTATCGTTGTTGTTATTTTGTAATAAAGTTTTAAATGAGATCAAATTTTGTTGTTTATATTTATATAGAAGACTTGAACTTGAGAAACTATATATTTGATAGTCGTTGGTAATGAAATGTGTAAAAATATTTAGTAAAAATACGTGTAATATAATCATTCAATAAATAATTTCAATAAAACGAGTAAATATGTAATATGTATGTTTTAGGAAATGAAAATATGTAAATAATTTTTTTATTTGGGTAAATTTGTAATAATGACTTTAACAAGGGGAAATATGTAAATGCCCCTTTCTAATACGTCATACTTTTTTAAAAATATGAAATATTTTAATTTGATGTTAATTTTTATAAACCAATATTAATTAAAAATGCGAGTTATAAGAAGCAAATTTTTAAAAATGACAGTGTTTAATACGGTTTTTTTAACAAAATTTTTAAAAAAGTTTTTGGGAAAAAAGCTTTTAAAAGTTGATATCATTGTTTTATTACTTATAGTTCTTACTTATACGTAATTTCAATTATATTTTATCTTAAAATATTATTTTATAATTAATAAATATATATTATATTTAATATTTAATTTATTTAACTCGTGTAATACACAGGTTTAATAAAACTAGTTAAGATATATAAACGAAGAGATTTCATATAGCCGCAATAGGCACCAAGCTCACGATTTTAAGGGTGGAGCGTTATTCACACTGGTACCATACAACCACGTACTAGAGTGATTCTTTTGGGTGCAATGAATTACGAATGCTACTAGAGTCACGATTGGAACATTTATGGTAGGGGTGTTCATCGGATCGGATAACGAACTATTCGGATTATTTGGATCGGATTATTCGGATATGAAAATTTCAGGACCCCATCCGAAATCCGATCCGATCCGAATAAGGATATTTCTATCCGATCCGAATCTATCCGAATTCAATTCGGATCGGATTCGGATATGTATCCGAATAATCCGAATTTATCCGAATAATCCGAATAAACTAAATAACAATTTTTTTTATTTTTTTGCTCTTAATTTTTTTTGCTAATTTTTTTATTTTTAACATTTTATAAGTTTAAAATCATAATAAAAGATATAAAATCTGAAAATTCAAATTTGACGTGAACCCATATTGTAACATAATAGCTAATTATATAAAACCCGAAGATTATAATCTCTAATTTAGAACAACAATCGATTATTGTATAATTGTTTAGGATTGGAGGACTAAAATATATTAATATTCTTTAATATTGAGTTGAAAATATAATAGGTAGTTGGCTAATGAGTATTGGGCTAAAAACATAGTTGAATTCTTATTCGGATTAATCGGATATCCGAATAATCCGAACAATCCGAATAAAAAAATTATGAAATCCGAAATCCGATCCGAAATCCGAATAAGGAATTCCGATTCGGATGAGATCCGATCCGAATATCCCAATAAGAATTCGGATCGGTTTATTCGGATTTGGATACGGATCGGATTTCGGATATCGGATTTTTTGAACACCCCTAATTTATGGTACCCCTATGCTATATTATTTTCTCATGGACAATTGGTCCGAATCTATCTTCATATCATGTGATCATGTTGAATATCACTACAATTATTATACACTTTTTATTTAAAAGGAGTCTTATTTCTATCACACTATACTATTTATTTCGCATATTTCATTTTAACATGTTAAAGGCAGAATATAATCAAAACCACACATTTTTAATTAACCCGGTCAAAAGTGCACATTTAGGATGCATATGTTTTTCGTTTTTCGTTAATCATTTTCAAAGATGCAATGTGAATGAGTCCTAGTTTAATTGGTCTGGCAGGAGGCACTCATGAGTTTTCATGAGTTTTCAAAGTGGAGGTCATGGGTTTGTTAATCATTATCACAGTGGGTTTTTAGGTGGTTGGTTTCCCTTGGAATGGTGGGCGGGCCGGGTCACTACCGTTGTCTGTGTTCACGGGCATGGGTGGTTTTTCGCCAATGAGTTTACCTTGGTGACCGGACTTAAAAATTATTCGTTGGTTGTTCAGAAAAAAAAAAAAGAAATTCAAGATCCAATATGAATATGCAATGGATAATTTGCAAAGGTAACATCTAGGGAACATGCAATATTCATCAATTTAAGATAGTTATTTATATTTATCAAGGTATGGTAGTTATTTATGACAAATCACAATCACACAATGCACACATACCGCTACAGATTGTGCAACTAACATTAAATCAAGATATGGTTGTTCTAAGACAACTTATGGCTTACTTAAAGGACGCACCAAGAGCATACCGTGGTGCACACCACTATATATTGATTGTAATTTCATCCAGGCAAACATAAACTCATGTCCATGGCTTTTCTTGTATACTTGGCCATTTTCTGTTTATCTTTCATTCTAGTTCCGATTTTGATAACCATATATATATAGACATAAAAAACAGACAACTGCTATCCCTATAAATTGGCCAATTCTTGGTACAATACCAGGGCTTCTTGTAAACTTTCATCGACTACTTGATTACGTCACTGAAATTCTGATACATAGTCATGGTACGTTCATGTTGAAAGGCCCTTGGCTGGCCAACATGGACATGCTACTAACCACTGATCCTTTAGACATCCATCACATTCTAAGCAAAAACTTCAGCAATTATCCCAAAGGTGACAAGTTTCGTAAGATCTTTGATGCCCTAGGAGATGGAATTCTCAATTGTGATGGTAAGATGTGGGAGATCAACCGGAAGGTTATTTTTTCTGTATTCAATGATGCTAGATTTCAAAGTATGATGGAAACAATTATCCGAAACAAAGTGGAAAATGGGCTTCTACCTATACTTGAGTCTATTTGTGTACATGGCACTGAGATTGATTTGCATGATGTATTTCAAAGGTTTTCTTTTGATATTGTATGCAAATTACTCGTTGATAACGACCCAGAAAGCTTGTCTTTTGATTTTCCTTACATCCCTTATATGAAAGCTTTCATAGATGCTGAAGAAGCTATTTTGCTTAGGCATGTTACACCCCCATGCCTTTGGAAATTGCAACAAATTCTTAGGGTGGGGAAAGAGAAGAAATTGAGCGATGCATTGAAAAATCTTGATCAATTCGTATATAAATGCTTGGCTCAAAAACAGAAGGAGTACCATAGCATAAACCATAAGACAGAAAAGTTCTTATTCTGCAACGCTATCATAAGGGAGCTTACACATCACAATTACATTTCTTTGGATTCTACAAAATTTCTAAGAGACACCATAGTTAATTTGATGGCTGCAGGAAAAGATACTATTAGTAGCGCTCTATCTTGGTTCTTTTATCTTCTTGCTACAAACCCAACCATAGAAAATAAGATTCTAAAAGAGGTCCAAACACATTTAAGGGTCAATGCATCTAAAAGATGGAATACTAAGGAACTAGACAAAATGGTTTACCTTCATGGAGCTTTATGTGAATCCCTACGATTATATCCTCCGGTCCCTTTTAACCACAAATCTCCATTGCAACCAGAAATCCTTCCAAGTGGCCACCAGGTTGATAAGAACACCAACATTATTCTCTCTTTTTATTCTATGGGAAGAATGAAATCAATATGGGGGGAGGATTGCATGGAGTTTAAGCCAGAAAGGTGGATTTCTAATAGCGGTGGAATCAAACAAGAGCCATCATACAAGTTCCCAATATTTAATGCTGGACCAAGAACTTGTTTAGGTAAAAATATGGCTTTGTCTCAACTAAAGATAGTGTTAACAACGATCATTTACCATTACCACATTCAGCTAGTGAAAGGTCATCATGTGCTTCCAGGTGATTCTATAGTACTTCACATGAAGAATGGTCTTAAGGTCAAATTGAATAGAAGATCTGAATTGAACGAAAACTTGTAGGGTTAATCTTGACAGGTCACTCGTTTACGGGTCTTGAAGCCAAGTTCACGTGTTCTTGTTCAGACGAGTCAAGTCACTAGGAGTTGATTTTATAACATGTTATTCGTTTGTTGAAAGTCTTGTGGTTGAATAACTCTATCTAAATTTGGTCATGTTTACGTAGAGAGTTGGTATATAAGTTTCATGTTTCTTTGAGTCACTTTAAAAAGCTTTCTGTGTTAATGAATAAAGTGTGATTTCCTAAGCAAAAAATAAAATTTTCTGTTGTTAAAATCAATCCATATAATTGAATGGTTTTTTGAGTGCTATTTTGAATTTGATCCAACAAAATGTTCAACATATATTTACTGGGAATATATAATTTTATGGTGCTATTTTGCTATTGTGAACTTAATATTTCATCACATCGTCGTAAACTAGGTTTCAAAGTGAGAAAAGTATGGTGATCCTGAAATTTCAAAACAAAATGATAACATGCATCTATGCACACTAGATTTTGAAGTAACAGATTACGAGCTTCTAAGAACACTAACAGCCAGATTATATACGTTCATATAGTTATTGTGAATTGACACCTTGTTTTGAAAATATTATTTCTAAAAGGTTTGACAGTATTAGCATGTAAATAAAATATTTATCAAGCACAATACCTTGTTTGTTATAGAATGTCGTTTAAGCAATATATGTTTCGCGATGTTACTTATTACTACAAGAACCATGAGATATGACATGTATTACAATCTAAAAATATAGAAAGAATTTCATGTAACTATTATATATAAAATTAAGAATTTCATGTAACTATTATATATAAAATTATGCACCATATGTATATAATTACAATAGTGATAATAGTCAAGATCGATGCGATGTACTCATATAATTGCGCACTATGTATATATAGTTACGCAACATATGTATATAATTACTCACCATGTACGTGTAATAATTCAGTCTGAAACTTGAAACTTGTTTGTTGAAACTTCTTGTTTAAACTTGATTGAAACTTGGCTTGTTGAAACTAAACTTGATTGAAATTTGGATTGTTGAAATATTGAATTACTGAAACTAGCTTGTTAGGTAACAATGTAATATAGAGAGATTTTTCGAAAGAAGGTAATCAAACTTTGAATCTTTTTCCAATACTCTCGAGAATATTGAATTAGATGATTTTTCATGAGATCCTTTAACTAAACATGTGAATATGGAATTACGTAATTAGACAATTCTTGCTTTGGTTACCTTGAAAAAGAGTTTTTAAAAATGCTTCGAATGAAGTTGTAATGAATCGTTTTCAAATGAAAACTAAAAAATTAAAAAGAACTAAAAATGTATAATACTTCTAGTGATGTATGTAATACAATGTGGCCCGACTCAAACCAAAAAAATGACGAATTGAGAGACATCAGAGCACCAGAAAAACCAACTGCGATCGAAATATTCTTGTGTCCCCCACTACTCGAAGTTGTGTACATCTAGCAAAAATGGTCATGTTTTTTGGTATGGGCGAACACATCCCCAAGTTGCTTACAACTATGTGTCCGTCCTTATGCGATAGTCAAAACTATCACCAGGTAATTGTGTCTGTTTTGTTCAAGACTAAAAACATCACATAGTTTATCATTGTCGCTACGGAATTTTGCGATAGAAACAAATTGGCAAAGAAAATTCTGTCACTATATCATCGAGGGTCGTAAGACGGGCTTATTTTATTAATGGTAGTTGCTGGTTGGTAACAAAAAGCCAAGTAAAAATGATCAAGAACGAGGCTAATGATTCAGCTTTTCGCGTCGGGATGAAACAACTACACTACCAAGAACATGCATGGTTATATCCTAACAAGAGACACAACAACGATTTGGTGTCGTCGGCATATGCAAGCTTCCATCGACGACATGACATCAATAAAAAGCTATAAGTTTTAGAGTTTTTGTCACCTTTTCCGAAGACACATCGTTGACATAGGTTTAGGCGCCATGCTGAAAATAGCCCGCTATACTAAAAAGTACGGTGTCCCGATCACTTGTTGCTATAAATTACACGTCTTTTTACCTTTCTTTTATCCCCACAAATATAAAAGAAAATGTGAAAAAGATAAGTCGACAATGCTGACTACTTCTCGTTGGTGTAGGGTTGCTTATCTTTTTTAATTAATTAAGACCAATTTGTGATCTATTTAATGAGACCTTATGCCAACAACATATCATCGTCATAGGTTTTATAGCTAAAATGTGCATATTGACTGGCATAAGATAGAGGAGAAGCTCCGTAGACTACGCTAGTAACCCTATATATTATAGAGATGACATGTCGTTGATATAGGGTGTTGTTTAATTTAATTAAATTATTATCTTTTTAAAGCACAATCCTATAGCAATGAGATGTCGTCACTATAGGATAGAAAAACAATTTATTCAATTTTTTAATATCAATTTATTTACTTTGAAGCCTATAACGACGACATTCTATTGCTACAAAGAACCATGTATCGACGACACTTACGGCAACGACATTCTACACCCATCACCACTCCTCTATACCCACGACGCTTATGGTGACGAAATGTCGTCGCTATAAGTCAAATACCCCTGTAGCAATGACGTGTCTTTGTTAAAACCCTAGTTTTGGTCGCAATTGGCCTCTTCCTTCCGGTGCTAGCTAATTAGTTCAGAATTTGTTATTTAATTTATTTCCACTAAAAATTCCACATATGGATTCTTCACTTTTGGGGTATTGTTTATATTCAATTGGATGTACGTAATTAAGAGGCATAACTACCTAACGTCAACACGAAATTTTAATTTGATTTGATGAAATAATTACAGCAGCAACAATAGGTAGTTATTATATCACTACTACGATGATAAGTTTTGTATTTAATTGAACTTAGAAAAAATTGTCTGTTTGTTTTAGAAACCTTAAATTCCCTTTAATAAAACGGTAAAACTTATAAAATAAAAACTAAGGAAACAAAGAAGCGTATAACCTAAGAAAATGGATTGGTTGTAAATGATATACACCCCAACTATATGGTTGCGAGTTTAAATCCTGCAACATGAAGGTCTGGTGATCATTTTTCCGTTAATAGGAATTACCATTAAAAAAACCATTAAGAGTAACACCATAACAACATAAGAAGATAATAGTAGAAAAGAAAATGATATTAATTTTTGGTCGGTGTGCCCAAATTTTAGGGACGATTCTGCAGGGTGTAATGAATGAATGCTACCGGCGTGGTTGGAACATTTGATGGTTACCCATATGCCATATTATCTTCTCTGTGGACTGTAGATCTGAATCTATCTTGATAACATGCAATTGTGTTAAACGTCATCACTACATTTATTGTACTACTATTAAAATCAGTGTAATGTCTGTCAAATAAACAATATTAAAGACATAAAGCCTCTTGGTTTAGTGATAGCTCCTTGGCTTCTCAAATGAAAGGTCGTGGATTCGAATCTCGTTTGGGCAAAATGCTCTCGGCAGACCAGATAGTTTTTCTAGTTATTGGTTTTTCTCTTGAAGAGGTTGGGATGTGGTCTCGACTGGAAAATATATAGATGACCCAATTAAGATGACAAATATCCTTCAAAACAGGGTTGTACAATTGTCGTTACTAGCTAGACTACAACAAAAAGACTATGAGCATAGCATATTCAGAGAGTTCCTACGTGTTTGACGTGTTTGGGTTTGTCGTGTGAGATTTCATGCATTTTTAATCACGGTTTAGAATTTGAGGATGCATATATGTTTATTGCTAATTATTTGCAAGATGCAACACGAATATACAAGGATATATATATGTGTAGATGTAACATCAAGATATGGTTGTATGGGTGGTAATCTAGTAACGTCAAATGCCAAACTGAATGAGTGTGTACATTTAATTAAGATATGTTTGTAGGAAGAATATTCAAGGCTTATTTAAAAGATTACAATTACACGGTACATATATATCACTAGCGATTGAAATTCAATTCGGTGAAACATAAAGTTGGTTATGGCTTTTCTTGGAAGCCTGGTCATTCTCTTCTTAGTTTTCATTCTTGTTTTGGTTTTAATAGCTACGTATCAAAAACAGAAAAGTGTTATCCCTATAAATTGGCCAATTCTTGGTATGATACCAGGGCTTCTTGTAAACACTCATCGACTCCATGATTACACCACCGAAATTCTTATTCAAAGTAATGGTACATTCATGTTCAAAGGGCCTTGGTTCGCAAAGATGGACATGTTGTTTACCACCAATCCTTTAAACATCTATCACATTCTAAACAAAAACTTCAATAATTATCCTAAAGGAGACAAACTTCATAAGATCTTTGATGTCCTAGGAGATGGAATTCTCAATTCAGACGGTAAGATGTGGGAGATCAACCGAAAGATCATCTTTCCTATATTCAAGCACGTCGGATTTCAGAGTACAATGGAAACAATTATCTGGCACAAAGTGGAAAATGGGCTTTTACCTATACTCGAATCTATTTGTGGGCGAGGTGCAGAGATCGATTTGCAAGATATATTTCAAAGGTTTGCGTTTGACACCATATGCACATTACTCTTTGATAATGACCCAGGAAGCTTGTCTCTTGATCTTCCTTACATTTCGTATTCAAAAGCCTTCACGGACGGTGAAGAAGCTATTTTGCTAAGGCATGTTACACCCCCATGCATTTGGAAGTTGCAACAAATTCTTAGATTGGGGAAAGAGAAGAAGTTGAGCGATGCAAGGAGAAATCTTGATCAATTCATATACAAATCTATAGCTCAAAAACAAAAAGAGCACGATATCAAGAACCATCAGGAGGAAAAGTTCAGATTTTTCACGACTATAATGAGAGAGCTTAAAGACCATATTGGCACTTCTATGGATCCAACAATTTTTTTAAGGGACACATTAGTTAATCTAATGGCTGCAGGACAAAATACCATTAGTAGTGCTCTCTCTTGGTTCTTTTATCTTCTTGCGAGCAACCCAACCATAGAAGATACAATTTTAGAAGAGATTCAAACACACTTAGAGGTCAATGCACATGAAAGATGGAGCACAAAAGAGTTAGACAAAATGGTATACCTTCATGGAGCCTTATGTGAATCCTTAAGGTTGTATCCCCCCGTCCCATTCAACCAGAAATCTCCGTTGCAACGAGAAATCCTTCCAAGTGGCCACCAAATTGATCAAAACACCAACATTATTCTCTGTTTTTATTCTATGGGAAGGATGAAATCAGGGGGAAGGATTGCTTAGAGTTTAAGCCTGAAAGGTGGATTTCTAACAACGGAGGAATCAAACATGTACCCTCATACAAGTTCCCGCCATTCAGTGCCGGACCAAGAACTTGTTTAGGTAAGAATATGGTTTTGTATCAGTTGAAGATAGTATCAACCATGGTCATTCGCAATTACTGCATTCAACTCGTGGGAGATTACCAGCAGATTCTATTGTATTTCAGATGAAGCATGGTCTCAAGGTGAGATTAAATAAAAGAAATAAACTCAACTTACCGTTAAATATATAATAGGAATGATTTTTAAGATTTTAGAGGTTTAATTATGTTCTAGTCATAAGGGAACAAGCTAGGTTTATATTACAAGGAAAAAAAAAAATGTTCCTTCATATTGATGTATGCATGCATGCTATATAAAGGTTACAAATATATGTTTTTATTAAATCGGTAAATTTAATATTCTGACTGTTATTTATGGGAAAATATAAACTTTTAAAACTAAATTGGTAAATATGAATTTAAAGTTTTAAAAAAATAAGGATAAAATAATCATTTCTTATTTTCTTTTTAATAGAAAGGGTAAATTTGATATTTTAAATACTTTTTAAGAACATATATGATATTTTAAGTTTTAATAAGGTATGTATTATTTTTCAAGTTTATAGGGGTATATATAATTTTTTTTTTCTTTTAACTCTTTTAAGTAATCAGATTTATGTCTCCAACTTCACATTGTTTAACAATGATATAAGCCATTTCAAATAATTTAGTAATAATAATAATAACCGATAAAATATATAATTTTTAAATATAATATAAGCATTTAAGAAGGTATTAAACGGTAATAGACTAGAAGGTAATATTTAACGATCAAACCAGTTTTCTATATGTTACTGCTTGGACTGTTTTAGGAGTCATAAAACTAGGATGAAATAATATAATCAATTAAAAATGTAGAAGAGAAATAGTTAAAACTATAACTTTATTAATAGATTAAAAAGATGTTGAATTTGTGCTGGCTTTATTTCAATGAGAGTGGAGCGCAGAGCACTGTGACTAGAATTTTAATATAAAAAATTTACAGATGTTTAACTTAGCTCTTGTTTTATACTAAAGCAGATGATCAGTCGGATAGCTTCGCGATCTAATATAAGCAATCTTGTCATAAACTTCGTGTAGGAGGTTACTTCATACAACTTGAACTTATAATTTCAAGATGACTAATCAATAATCATACTAGTTGCTCTAAGGGTTGTTAGATTTTTGATATAATTAAAACAGAAGAGTTTAACAAAACAAAAGTATACTAATGTGCAAACCCTAAAACTTAACTAGTTAAAAGGAAAACTAAAAGTGATATGGGTCCGTGGTCGAATCGAGCATCTATCAAGGAGACCTAAAACACTTTGAAATATTATTTATCCCACTATTTAAGAAATCATTTAAGTCATTTCTAAGTGACCACCACTTTTGTTAATAAGAAGTTGGTAGTGAAACTGTTGGAAATACATACTATAATTCAATTCAATGTCAAAGTTTTTTGTGATATTATGTTTTTATTAATGATTGGTTTGTTTTTATTTCATGAACATGCTGTTAGGCTGGTTGAGCTTTGTGGTTTTTTGGAGTTGGGCTAAAGAATGGATGGGCTTAGAAGAAAAGTATATATGGACAGCTCATGGGCTTAACATTTTGGTTGCTACATTTTCATTTCAATTAATATAAGGAGGATCTAAACAAGAATGTTAATATATCAGTACCTCTTCCTCTTCATTTTTTCTACCTTCTTGATAAGGGCATCACTACAGTCAAGATCCGTAGGAGAGGAAAGTGTGCGATAGATCGATAACTATCAATATTCAACTTATTCTCTAGCACTTCATCTTCTTCATGATAATCTATTCAAGCTAGCCCTCGTATCTTCATCTTGTTATCTTTTTTACTTTAAGTTTGTCTTGTATTAGGGTTTTGTCACAATGACAAATCCAGTCTGTTCTTGAGTTGAAGTCATGGTTCTTTGTATCAAATCGTCATATTGATGATTTGAGAGTCGTTTATGTGTTTTGTATTCATTAGAGTGTTTCTAATCTTTGTCTTCTTCCTTTTAAGTGTAACTGATGTTGGTTTCTGATCAAATCATGTTGATTTTACTTTTTTGACAGAAACAAACTCTTACGGGATACGATGAATTAATGGACGTTTGGTTCACAAAATTCTCAGGAACTGGAATTGCAATTGGAAAACTTTACATCTAAAATCCTGTTTGTTTGGTCAATGGATGGAATTGGAATTGAAAAATTTTCCTCATTCATTGGAATTCACGTTACTTTCACTTACCTATGGAATGTTTAACAATCCAATGGAATGTTTAACAATCCAATGGAATGTTCAAAATTAAAATTCCAATTTCGCTCAAAATTGACCAAACAAACACGTTATCAACCTCAACAACATTACAATTCCAATTTCAATTCCTTTACAAAACATTCTGCAAACCAAACGGCCCTTAGAAGTAAGATGAGTTAGCTAACATCCTCCAAATTCACTATAAATCATGTGTTTGCGTGTTGATATGTTGTTTATTTGAACTTGTTTTATTATATGTTGCATTTATCTTAAAAAATTTTCAAAAGTTTATATAAACAAACAAAGATTTAAAAATCGGTAGTTTATATTTGGCACTAGAGGTGTACAAACCGGTTTATTTACCAAAACTGGTTCGGGTTTAAAACCGAACCGGTTTGTATGTCATGGGGTCAAACCAGTTCGGGTTACAAACCGGTTTAGCTCACCAGATACTCAAACCGATTCGGACCGGTTTGAAACCGTTTTTTTTTTATAAACCGGTTTTAGAACCGGTTTTTAACTTTTCAAACCGGTTTATAAACCGGTTTTGAGGGTGGGGTTTATAAACCGGCAACAAACCGGCAGTTTGGGTCGGTTTGGGCCAAACCAATTTTTATTTGAAACCGGTTCCGGTTTTTTCGGCCGAACTGGTTTTTTTGCCCATGTCTGCTTGGCACTAGGGATGAGCGTTTGGTACCGAGTACCCGTATCGATACCGGTACCGATCAAACCAGAACGTTATCAGTACCGGTACTTAATTTTGCATAAAATCAAGATCGATACAAGGCGGTATCGGTACTTGTAAATACTGAAAGGTACCGATTTGGTATCAAGCTAGTACCGAAATTTTTTTTTTTTTTTTTTTTTTTTTTTACAATTTTGATTCAAATTTTAGGACATTTTTAGCATTTTATATTTCATGTTCAAGATTACAAATGTATGTTACCAATCTCATTTCCACTTGGGACCTCTAATTTGATATCCGTATTTTTAGTATGTTATCGATCTCATTCAAGGACCACTAATTTTTGAAGCATAAAGCCCTTTACTTTATTTGGGCCCATGAGCCCATGATGAACATATCCGCTGGATGAGACGTCACCCTTACAGCATTACTACTAACGTTTTTCATTTTTATGTGTCTTATGTTATAAAGAATACTTGTTAGTGATTTTGAGTAGAAAAAAAAAAATCTTATCGTTCATCATCATATTTGAGGAAACGCTATTTTAACATCTATAAATTTTTAATATTTTTTAAAGTGGTTGTGAGTGGAGAAAAAAGAAAATATAATTATAAAAGTATAAAAATGTATTGTTTAATTGAAAAAAGTAATAATAATACTTTTAGTGTAATTACAAGATAGATGATGAGAAAACTAATATTAACGCTATTATATATTTACATAGTTACATGCATTCATGCATGGTGTAACTTTTCAAAAATCATTGGCTTGAAATTTTGATACTATCTATAATTTACTGAAAAACAATATCATGCTTTTGAAGAATACCGTATGGAAGCAATATTCTGAAGTGTTTAAAAACAAAATTTACATGGTAAGTGGTATCTTTATCGATTTTACTCATTACCATCAAACTATACATGAGAAATTTTACAATATACAAATAAAGAAAAATTAAAGATGTAGCCTCCTATCATAACTATTAATCTATGTATACTAATTAAAGAAGTCTTTTAGGACACATGGTATAGATCTACACCTCCTAAATCAAATTTTCTTTTTTTTTCTCTCATAATAAATAATTACATTACCTACCAATCATATTAATATTATTTTTTTTCATATTAAAAATATTTTTTAATAAATTAAGTAATAGATAATTTGTAAATAAATTAACTTTTTATAAATAAGAATTTTTTTAAAATATCAAACTTTTTAAAATATAAAATATTTTAAAACATGTTTTTTTAAATAAATTTTTATTAATAAAAAAATTAAACTTCAAAGATATAAAAAGAATTTTTTTTAAAATGAAATTTTTTAAAAATAGTTTATTTTGAACAAAATGTTTAAAAAAACAACTGTTCAAAAAAAAAAACAAAAGATTAAAAAGAAAAGTTTTAAAACTGATGTCAGCATTTAATTATTTAAATTCTTAACTCATGCATAATTTTAATAATATCTTATCTTAAAATATTATTTTATAACTAATAAATTTTCATTACTAAATATTTAATATTTTATTTATTTAACCTGTATAACACATGATGGGCATTAACTTAGTTAATTATATATAAAGAGGTGGGTTGATGTATAAAATGTTTTTTTAACATGCTAAGTATAGGAAGCTGTTTGTGTCTTAGGATGAGGGGTGTTTGCAATGGCGGACCTAAGGCTTGGAGGGGGGAGGGATGGGGGGGCCCACATTAAATTTTTTATTTTTCAATGTTATATATACATGAAGATCTCAATCACCCCTCATAAAATTTTATAATCTCCCCCGTTAAACTTTTGAAACTAAAGAAAAAGCAATATTTGTCTTAAACACGTTGTTTGGAGAGAAACTAAAAGTTGGATCCGAGCAGTCCGGTGACTCTTCGATAGGCCAGCGACCCATATTTATTCATTAACCGGGTTTGTAATCAAGTAGATATTTAGACTTTCACCCTCAAATAATCATTTACTTAGTAGGAAGAAAAGAGAAAAAAAATTATATTGAGAAAAATGCTTTTGAGAATAAATCAAATTAAATTTATATTGGTTTCAACATATAAGAGATCGAATGTTATAGTTAACGTCCGACATTGTTCTCAAACATGTTAAACATGTCACCAATAGTGCGTTAAAATCATTTTCAACGAAATATGTTTTATATTCATTCTTTGTTCACAAATATGGCGACATAAACATGAAAGGAGGAAAATTGTCAACAAACGAACTCTTTTTTGTTTTTTGGGAGGTTAATTCTAAACAAAAAAAAAATGTTACCAATAAAAACTTTGTTTAAAATTCATACAGAAAGTATGGAGCAAAAATATTCTTGTTGGTTTCATCTTCATAAAGAACACACATTAATATATATATATATATATACATATATATATATATTATATATTATTACTCTAATAAAAGAGTAATTACGTGGGACATGTGTCAGCACCATAATCATTCTTATCAAAATTTTTATGTTTCTCTCCTATTAATTAATTACATTAATTAATTACTAATAATATTATTTAATTTATTTTTAAAAATCATTATTTTTTACATATAATTTTACTTATATATAATTTTAATTATATCTTGTCCTAAAATATTATTTTATAATTAGAAATTTAGCCACCTAATGTTTGTTTTAATAGGGGGATGATATAATATAGTAACAAACTCGTGAAGTCGTGACAATATATAAGTAGAAATTTAGTCAACTTAACATGTATATAAAATCCACGTTAAATATTAAAAAAAGATAATATTATAATACATTAAATAAAAAAAATACTTCCATGAGCGATTGAGCAGTTATTTATTAAGGTTTCAAACAGAAACAAATCGAACAGAGTAGAACAGTAGAGTCTCCTAGTAGTCTATACCTGTTGCTGCCTTAAAATTATCGATTTTTCATGGCTACCGGAAGAATTGTGTGTGTAACAGGTGCAGGAGGATTTGTAGGATCATGGTTAGTGAAGCTTTTGCTCTCTAACAACTACACTGTTCATGGCACCGTCAGAAACCCTCGTAAGTTTCTTCCTCAATAACCTATCGTTACTTGTTAGATGTTGATCCATTGTTGATTAACCATACGTTGTTGGTTGATGTCTCGATTGTATGTTGAATTTGGGAATTTGTAGATGTATTTTGGGTTTCGTGTTCCCTACGTCTTTTGCATTTGAGATGGGTAGTGAGTTTGTCTCACATTTTGGTTACAGGATGATAGTAATTCAGACCAATTTTACTTGTTAGATGTTGATTGATTGTAGAATTTGCTTGTTACTGTTTTTTGATTCTTAATTATGCTCGATTTCCCCCAACTTCATGTTCAATTTCGGAATTTGTAGGTGTAATTTTGGGTTACGTGTTCCCTAAGTCTTTGCATTTGAAATCGGTAGTAAATATGTGATTTGTCTGATATTTTGGTTAGTGGATACAGAATGATGGTAATTGAGACCAATTTCAATTGATTTTTATTCTACTTCTTGTTAAATTCAAAAGAGTTATAGATTTGTGTTCCATTTTTTTAGGCGGTAACTTGATCATTTTAGGATTAGAAATCAAAATCGTTGTAAATGCAATGATTTTATAGTCAAGCAGCTAACACGATTTCTTTCAGTCGATGAGAAATACGCTCATTTGAAGAGCCTTGAGAAAGCATCTGAGAACCTGAAGCTTTTCAAAGCAGACCTTCTAGACTACGAGTCCCTTCGTGCAGCCATTGCTGGATGCGATGGTGTGTTCCATACTGCATGTCCTGTTCCACCTAGTTCTGTACCAAACCCTGAGGTAAGTTTGATTCACATATGACTGTAGTTTTGACCCTTTTCATTTTGACTTCTCACAATCAATATCTTTATCTCATTGTAGGTAGAACTGGTTAAGCCATCTGTTGATGGCACACTCAATGTGCTTAAAGCATGTTGTGAAGTAAATGTCAAGAAAGTTGTGTATGTGTCATCTGCAGCTGCTGTTGCTTTTACACCAAATAAACCCAAGGATGGAGTATTTGATGAGACTTTTTGGTCTGACCAAGAATTTGCCGTGCAAATAATGTAAGCGACATAATTTTTTGGTTTTCAGTTTTCTTTGCTTACAAACAATCATTCTCTAAATTGCTAAACTTCACAAGAGTGAAAGATTTTGGACAAAAAGGGCCACACAGAATGGTATTTTCAGCATTTACATTCCGTTCTTTGTCAGGTCACTCATCTTGCTAACTTAGAGGTGGCAATATGTGTGAGTTGGGTTATCGGTCGAAAAGGGTTCAGGTCAAAGTGGATAAAAATATTCATCCGGCTTGGTTGGGGTTGACCTGAAACATTTCTTTTGTTCAAAAATGTTAGTTTTCATAAACAACTATTGTGTCAAATATGATTATAATAAACTAATGCTATTTTAATAGTGAACTATTTCTCTGTGTAAAGTGATGTGGAGGTTTTATGCATTAGAGACACACGCTTGCCAACTTTCAATGTGGTTCTAAACCATTTGACCCATTGGAATTTTCTTTTATTATTACCCTTTTGACCCGTTACAAGTAAAAAATAACCTGAATCAATGCATTCATAAATCATGTGTCGAAATTGCTACCTCCATGCAAACTATTGTTCTTTTTTCGGCCTAATTTCACAATAATAGTTGGTCATTTGCATCAAAAAGTCATTTTAATTATTTGAACTATGTTATACAGGATTGGTACTGCCTTTCAAAGACAAAAGCAGAAAGTGAGGCTTGGGAATTCTCAAAAAGAAACGGTATTGATTTTGTGTCCGTATGTCCAACTCTTGTTGTCGGACCTATGCTGCAGAAGACAATAAACGCTAGTAGCTTGGCTCTTATTAAGCTTCTTAAAGGTTTGTACCTTGTGATGCCCATGTGCCATACTCTATTCTCTTCTCTATTGTTCACATTTTACAAAGTTATGCAAACTTATTTTTTGACTATTTAATGCAACATATATACAAATTTGTAACCATTTACTCCAACGTGCTTACTATTGCATTAACTGCACCAAATTGTATCAATTTGTCAGATATTAGATAGAACTGTATGTATTTGACCTCAATCTTCATTTTTTTTTAACAAACTTTAAAATGTTTCTTTTTGTAACAGGTTGCAGGTAATTTGTTTCTTTTTTATTTGTTTTATACCCTTAAATGACCTGGAGTTTTTTCTGTTAAAACTTCTATTATTTTAGTTAATATATTTATTATTTTCTGTTGACCAAACCTCAAAATACATCAAAGATATCACCTTAGATACCAAAACAAATCGGCCAACCATCACCCTTCACCAGACAACATCTCCGTGGCTGCCTACGACTGCCCTCTTTCCAGGTCACTCCTTAGTCCATGAAACAAGAACGTCCCCACCTGCCACCACCTTCACACCATAATCAGATATGGTTTGATTTATAAGCCACATCAGTGTTTGATTTTTTGTTCCAACCCAGATTATGGTTTTACTTTTAGAAGGTTAAATTCTACTGTGTGTTTCATATGTTTGATTATTCAACTGGGGTTTCTGATTACAAGTTTAGTGTCTCATTTAGATTGAATGTCTATGTGTGTTCCATGTATGTTCGCACCCTTTGTGTTCTTTTCTTTTTTTTTTTTTTTTTTTTTTAATTTTAGTTTAACTTTGATTTTGCTTTTATCCAAGAAAATCATTTTGACCCACTAACTCAGCTGCCATGTCAGCAAAACCAAGTCCACATCACCAACTTTCATCTTTCAGGTCACTCTGATCATTAAAGGATAACCTTTTAAAGTTTGTTGCATCAAAAGTGAAGATCTGGAGTTCATTAAATACAGTTCATATAGGTGACAGATAAATTTTGTTGCAGTTAACTCTTTCTTTAACCATAGCATTTCTGTTGTGCAGAAGGATATGAAGAACTAGAGGACAGGTGCGATTGATTGTAGATGTGCGTGATCTAGCGGAAGCACTGATTTTAGTATATGAAAAACCCGAGGCCAATGGAAGATACATATGCACAGCCCATCAGATTAGGTCGAAGGAGATAGTAGAAATTTTGAAGAAGTATTATCCTGACTACAACTATCCAAAGAAGTGGGTCTCTTTCTCTGTTTTCATTTTAATTTTTTTTTTTTTTTTTGTTTATTTGGGTAAAGAGGACGATACCCCAGTAAATTTATATATTGAAAAGAACTAAAAAATGCAAAACTGAATTTTGGGCTTTCCCTTATCCACACCCGGCTTATATCCAAACTAAAGCCCAGTCAAAAGGCCGAATTACAGTCCATATTGGCCCCACTGAAAATTTCATCAGTTTCCTATTTTAGAAAATTTCCAAGTTAAAATCAATTTTTGTTGTGACTCTTATTTTCAAAATCAACATTTTAGGGTCTGTATTTTTATTTAACAAGATTTTAGGATTTATATATTTATTAATTATCTTGTTCATGTCAGCTTTCAGATGCATTAGCACTTAATTTTGTTTAGAAACGTATGGACCCTCAAATGTAAATTTTTGAAGCATGAATCATAGACTGATAAATATTATCAAGTCAAGTGCAATTTGGAACCTTTTGATCTTGTGTTTGTTTTCTGCCTATACCATGCAACTTCATTTTACTTAACCTGCTGGCAGATTATATCGAGCCAAAACAGTTGATTGTCAGCTACGTCTCAGAAACTACAGGATCTGGGTTGGAGTTACAGACCAGTTGAAGAAACGCTTGTGACTCGTTGAGAATTATGCTGAAAACGGTCTTCTAGGTAAGATTAGGTTTGGTCTTGATGAATTTGGTGCGTACTTGTAAGTTCTTTTTGTCTTTTGAGTCATGTAATAAGATGAAATTGTGTTGCTTTTGGCGTAGATTATGTGTGACTAATAGCTCCTAGTGGACGGGACAATGTATTATATAACTAATAAGCTTATGTATCTTTTAGTGTCGATTGTCATGCGAAGAAACTAATGAGTACCTAAATGCAAACAACAATTGCAGGAAGAAACTTAAGTGAAAAATAACACATGACTACTTTGATTTATGTGATTGGGTCGATAAGTGATCTTACATCCATGGTTTGAGCAAGAAGGTTGTATCCTTGCAACATAACTTTCTTATGTTTGCATAGTCTCTATTAGTTCACCAAAACCTTGCTGGTGGATTTCTTCAAGCCAATGAAACACAACAAAAATCTGAAGCAAGAAGCTTTTCTTTATGAAGGGGCTGACTTTTTATAATTTGTTTAAAATAATTTAAAAGAGAGATAAATATATAACATAATTCAAACTAATAAAAAAAAGAAATCATTTGGAGTATATAGATGAGCATGCTTTGTTGGGTAATCAGGGTTTGGTAAACGAGTGTACGTTATTAAATCCCATACCCAAAAAAAAAAAAAAAAAAAAAAAAAACATACCTAATTACCTGGCTCATAGTTGTTCCACGTCTTGGATTCATGTATTCCTATTGGGTGTCAGTACTATCATATTTATTTTCATTGGGTGTCTTTCGCGGTAGTCCACACCCCCAGACCACAACCACCCCCACCATGTATCGTCGCTCACCATGTAACCACCCACCACCACCAGCATCTCTCTCTCTCTCCTCTCTCTCATCTCTCTCTCTCCCCCCCATCCTCTCCTCTCTCTTGTAGATCTGGAGAAAGGATTGGGGGAGATGGTGGTGGGTCGGAGAACAAAATAAATTTTATATCTAAAGTCTTTTGTTTTAATTGGATACTCATCTACTTTGATTTTTCTATTTTAGTCATTTAAATCAAATGATTACATATTAAAAATATAAACGTCAGTCATGCAAAACAATTTTTAAAACTATAGTAATGCAATGGTTAAATTGCACTAACGATGCAAATGGTAAAATACTTCAACAAAATCTTTCTACTCTAATAAAAGGTAACTTAGGGTGACATGTGTCAGCATCACATTTCATCTCACCAAAATTTTTCCGCTTCTCTCTCCTCTTAATAATTACCTTAATTACCAATAATATATATTAACCCTTTTTAGAATAAAATAGTTTTTTAAGAAAAAAAAATCTTTTATTGATGTTATTTCTAAAAAATAAATTTTATAAAACATCAAACTTTTTAAAATTATGTTTTTAAAAAGTAATTTTTATAAACCAAAAATAATTAAGATTAAATATTATAATAAGAATTTTTTAATTTTGAATATGATTGTTTTGAAACAAAATAGTTTTATTATGCTTAATATTTATTGTTAAACTCAATAATACACGGGTTTACTATAGCTAGTATTAAATATATTCAAATAAAAATATTAAATATATTTAATAAAAAGAATAATATGAAACTCCTGTGACTATTTATAAAGGTTTCAAACAGAACAGTAGAAATAAATCACCTGGTTCTCCTTGTTGCCTTGATTATCGACAGTGACGGAGAGACTTTCATGGTCGGGTCGGAAGAATGTGTGTGTAACAGGTGCAGGTGGCTTTGTAGGATCGTGGTTGGTGAAGCATTTGCTCTCTAACAACTACATTGTTCATGCCACCGTCAGAAACCCCTCGTAATTTTCTTACTCCATTACCTATCATTGCATTTAGATTTGATCGATTGTTGATTAATCTTATATATATATATATATTATATATATATATTATATATATAATATATTTAATTGCTTGCTGTGCTGCTTTCACATCTTAATTATGATCGGTTTCTCTCTATTGCATGTTGAATTTGTAGATGTATTTTGGGATATGTGTTTCGCTAAGTCATTGCATGTCACATTTTGGTTATAGAATGATAGTATTTGTGACCAATTTTACTTTTTAGATGTTGATCAATCGTAGAAACTGTTGATTAGTCTTACTTTGTTGATTGTAGAAATTACATGTTCCTGCTTTCACGTTCTTAATTATGCTCGATTGCATGTTGAATTTGGGATTTGTAGATGCGTTTTGGTTTACATATGCCCTAAATCTTTGCATTTGAGATTCATTTTGAAGTTTCTGACATTTTGGTTACAAAGATAGTATTTGAGACCAATTACTGGTTAGATGTTGATCGATAGTAGAAATTGTTGATTAACTTATCATTTATTATTGTAGAATTACTTATTCCTGTTTTCACATTCTTAGTCATGCTCGATTTCTCTCAATTGCATGTTCAATTTGGAATTCGTAGACGTATTTTTGGTTACATGTTCATAAGTCTCTGCATGTGAGATCGATATTGAATTTGTCTGACATTTTGGTTACAGAATGATTGTAATTGTAGAAGTTGTTGTTTAATCTTATACTGTTGATTAATCAAAATCATTGTAAATGCAATGATTACTAGTCAAGCAGCTTCACAAAATTGCTTCGATTAGCGTTTTGGTTTGTTGTAACTCGTAAGTTACTCTAACACAATTCCTTTCAGTCGATGAGAAAAACGTTCATTTGAAGAACTTGAGAGAAAGCATCTGAGAACCTGAAGCTTTTCAAAGCAGACCTTCTAGACTACGAGTCCCTTCGTGCAGCCATTGCTGGATGTGATGGTGTGTTCCATACTGCAAGCCCTGTTCCACCTAGTTCTGTACCAAACCCTGAGGCAAGTGTGATTCGCATAAACTGTTGTTTTGACCCTTTTCAATTGACTTTTCACAATCAAAATCTTTATAATTACTCTCATTGCAGGTAGAACTGATTAAGCCAGCTGTTGATGGTACACTCAATGTGCTTAAAGCATGTTGTGAAGCAAATGTCAAGAAAGTTGTGTTTGTGTCCTCTATAGGCTTCTGTGCCTTCACACCTAATAACCCGAGGATCGACCAATGGATGAGACTTTTTGGTCCGACCAAGAATTCTGCAGAGCAAATAACGTAAGCGGACATATTTGTTGTATGGTTGGCTAGAACCCTTTTTCCCCAAAAGCTACTTTCATAAACATGTATTGTGTCAAATATGCTAATAGAATAATAATAATGTTTTGATAACGAATTGATTATCGAGTAAAGTGATTTTGGAGGTTTTATGCGTTAAAAATATGCGGTTTGCGACTTTCAATCTGGTTCCGATCAATTGACCCTTTCGAATTTTCTTTTGCTTTTCCCAACAATAAAAGTAACCCAACAACTCATTCATAAGTAACCCAATTTCACAATAATAGGGTTCATTTGCAACAAAAAGTCATTTTAACTATTTGAATTGCGTTATTGCAGAATTGGTATTGCATTCTAAGACGAAAGCAGAAATTGAAGCTTGGGAGTTCTCAAAAGAAACAGTATTGATCTCTTGTCTGTGTGTCCAACTCTCGTTGTCGGGCCTATGCTGCAGAAGACAATAAACTCTAGTAGCTTGGCTATTATTAAGCTTCTTAGAGGTTTGTTTGCATAATGCCCATGTGCCATACTCTATTCTCTATTCTATTGTTCACTTTTTACAGATACATGCAACTTATTTTTTAACTATTTAATTCAACATGCTTACAAGTTTGTAATCGTTTTGTAGTTTAATAATAACAGTTCATACAAGTGAAAGTTGGATACATTTTGGTGCAATTAACTCCTCCTTAACCATAGCATTTTTTTGTGTGCAGAAGGATGTGAAGAACTAAGAACAAGTTGCAATGGATTGTAGATGTGCGTGATCTAACGGAAGCACTGATTTAGTATATGAAAAACCTGAGGCCAATGGAAGATACATATGCTCATCCCATGAGATTAGGTCAAAGGATATGGTAGAAATTCTGAAGAAGCGTTCCCAACTACAACTATCCAAAGAAGTGAGTCTCTTTGTTTTTAATTTTTTTTTAGTTCATGAACTAATTTTATAAATGAAAGTATGGACCCTCAACGTTATTAGTCAATTCAAGCTCAACCTGAATTTGATCTTGTGTTTTTCCGTCATATCAACTTCATTTTACTAAAACCTGCTGGCAGATTTATCGAGCCAAAGAAACGATGTCAGCTACGTCTCAAAAACTACAGGAGCTGGTTGCGTTACAAACCATTGAAGAAACGCTTGTCGACTCAGTTGAGAACTATGCCAAAAACGGTCTTCTGGGTAAGGTTTAGGTTTGGTTGTCTTGATGAATTTGGTGTGTATCTTTAAGTTTCCTTTTGTCATTCGAGTCATGTATAAGATGGGAATTGTGTTGCTTTTGGCAAAGACTATGTGTGTGACTAAGGGCTCCTAGCGGGCACAACGGAGTATTATGTAACTAATAAAGCTTATGTATCTTAGTGTCCATTGTTGCGAGAAGAATTTAATGAGTACCTAAATACAAACGAACAATTGCAGGAAGAACTAAAAAAAAAAAAAAAAAAAACTCATGGTTTTAGTTGCATAGATCTATGTGGTTGGGTCAATAAGTGACTTATCATGGTTTATTTTCCTCCGTGTATCACCCTTGAATTTTACCAACACACACAACTTTTTTCTTATTTATTATATGTATGTAAAACATATATCTACTCTAGAGAAATTAAACCCACGATATTTTGTTGAAAAATTCACTATTTTACCACCAATTAAATGTTTTGGGTACGATCTTTACCTGAAAAGTTAACAAATTTAAATATACCAACCAAACTCACCAATACCAAAGGATCGTGCTTTGAATTCAAGATGGTAATGTTGACTTTGGTAGACCATAACAGCTAAGTTAATAAAATGTACAAGAAATATTGAAGAAATTATTTAAGACGTGTATCTATGCCACTTAAAATACCACCCAGTGGGCACAGACATCAATTATTAATATTTTAGTAGAAAATCATTCCAATGGGGTCATTATTGGCTTACAAACAATAATCACTTAATATTGAAAAACTAGACCCCTACCAGCCTTCTTACCCTAGGCCACTCAAATAAAGGTTATTAAAACTTATAAAAATACATCCTATATAACATTATAACATAGTGACCAAAACATAGCTTTCCTCATATTTATTTATTATATTAGCAGATAGAGACGTATTTACTACGAAACTAACTTTTTTCTAACCTCAGTTTTTTAATTTTATATATAAGCGTTTTATATCTACAACGTTTACAAAATACAAGTAAAAAGCATCTCTTTTTACATGGTTATACCATTATATTTACATAACATAACCATTATATTATAAGTGTTTATAGTTTTTTATATCTTTAAAATAATTTTATATTCTGAACCGATGTGTATCAAAATTTCAAAACGTTAACGTCTTCTATATCCTATAAAATAATAAAAAATAATGATTTAATTATTACTAATAAGATATGATCAAGATTGTTCTCCAAAGCAATACAACGACCCCTTTTTAATTAAAAAAATAAAAATAAGATGGTCCGTAAAAGAGAAGTCATGGAAAAGTGGATGTGTTTTGAATTTCAAAACCCTAATTATTATAAAAAAAATACCCAATTTATATTTATTAATCAATTCATTTCTCCTTCAAAAATGCCTGCAAACCCTAGAAATTCTTCTTCTCTATAACTTAATCGCCTCGTAATTTCTTCACAAAATTCTTCTATTTATCGGTAAGCATTTCAACTTTCCCCGATTTCTTTTTTATTAAGTTGTTAATTTGATGAATTTTTGTATTTCAGTCACTGTAAAATTGTCAAAAAGATATAATTTTTCCAATTTTTCGTCTCTGTTACTGTAATTCTTTTCCCCTTTTTATTTAATTTAATTTTGCTAGATTTGTTCATATCAGTTCAATTTTGAATTCGATCTTCGTGAATCTTCAAGATTAGGGAGTTATGATATTGGTCTTCTGTTAGTTAATTTAGTAAAGTTTGAGTCTTATTTGTTCTAGCAGTTGATCTTTATTTCATATATTATTTCTTGCTGCAGGAATTTGCTGTCTTTGTGTTTCAATTTTTCACCAAAGAGATTTGAAAAATTGTATACAAATGAACGGATCTGAATCAGAAGAATCTTCCAGCCGTCAATGGCGACGGTGGCCTCTCCGCCGCCGGTGACATCTCAGTCGCCGGTCAACAGCGTCCGTGTGTACCCTCCGGGGGTACAAGTTCCTACAGTGTTGCTACAGATGTAATGTCTAGCGGCGGCGGCGGTGGTGGCAGTGTGTGGTAGTGTAGGGTTCCACCAGAACATCACATCAACGAGCACGGTGGCGGTGGCGGTGGCGGTGAAGTGATGATAAAGAAGAGGGGGAGGCCGAGGAAGTACGGTCCCGCGGAGCCATGTCACCGGCTGCAGTCAATGCAGCCAGGACTGTGAGTTGACACCTGTTAACGCCCTCGCCACCACCACGTTGAACGGTGCATTCGAGCATCAGCAACCGCATTCGGCTGCTGCACCGCCCATTTCTGCAGCTCCGGTTAGCTCTGTTCCGATGGATGAGGATTCGGATCGGTGAAGAAGGTTAGAGGCAGACCTCCGGTTCAACAAACAGAAACATAAAGGAGAATCTCTAGGTACCGAAAGTTTTAAACTTTTTGATGATTGATCTTGGTGATAATGCTATGCATCAGTATTATTATAAAAGATTTGAGTATGTGATGTTGGGGTCATTTTAGATCCAAATTTTTGGTGTGTGGATGCTATTTTTTGTTAGCCATGTGATAGTGGAACATGGGATGTTTATTTTTTGACTTTTTAGGATTATGTTGGTGGGCTCTGCTTTCTGTTAGTGTTTTTGTTTGAGTTGACTATTTATAGTGTCTATTATTGATTGATTCCAATATGTGTTTGGACCTCAGTTTAGTTGACTTTTGTGATATGGATTGCGGTTTAGATCTGTATACTGAAACCTAGGATGAAAAGAATTGGAGTACGTTTTTTGCTGAAACTAAGGATCTGGTCTACTCTGATAAACAAAAAACAAACGTACCTAGTAAAATCTACTTGTTGTTTGAATTAGTGTGGGTTGTATATTATTGAAATTTTCATACAGATCATGGTGTTTTTGTGACTTCATCTATTCGTGCATACAGCGTAGAAACATGTCCAACTTGCGTGTCCAATTTATTATGGGTCTGACTTCTGTGTTTGATTGATACATCATGAGAAAGCCTTTATTTGGCAACAGTTTTTCTATAATTCCTCTTACTATAAGGCAAAGCTTATTTTTGTAGGATCAGCTGGATTTGGTTTCACTCCACATATCATCGTTGTGCAGCCCGGAGAGGTTACTCTTTTTTTACTGCTATCTTCTTTCTAATTATATTCAACTCTATCATGTAATAGTCATTCATCTGATTATAAAATTAGTAAAAATATTTAAGAACAGTGAAGTGTGCTATTTTGTTATGATGGAGGGTAGGGGAGATGAAGGTATGTGTCATTCTGGTAATTTCTGAAGTATAGTTGCTTTTTTTTTTTTTTTTTTTTTGTAATTATCCCTAAGAATACTGGTAATATTGATTCTGGTTTAAAAGAGAGGTAATTGGCTAATAGTTAAACCTTAATGTATGACTCATAATTGGCGCTTAAAGTTCCTTCCCATAATCACGTACAATTCTTTCAACTACAGGACGTGTTAACAAGATCATGTCATTCTCCAAAATGGACCAAGGGCTGTATGCATCATGTCTGGCATTGGTGTCATCACTAATGTGACACTTCGTCAAGCTGCAACTTCTGGAGGAACCGCAACTTATGAGGTTGTCTAATTTAATTAAGCCAGACCATAATCTATTAATCCTAGTAATAAGCAGTGCATTGTTTAAACAATACATGCTTAATCATGCATCTAAATATCTAACGATGTTACGATTCATCTGAAAGAATGTTTTGATATCTTGTATGGACTTTTGGGTTTCAAAAACTTCTACATCTAAAATGTCTCCATAAATTCTGCAGGGGCGATTTGACATTTGGCGCTTTCCGGTTCGTTTGTGCTATCAGAAGTGTATGGCCAGCGTACGAGGACAGGTGGACTAAGCATCACATTATCTGGAGCAGATGGTCGGGTTTTTGGTGGCGTTGTAGCTGGACTTTTAACTGCAGCATCTCCTGTTCAGGTCTCCCAAATTCCATAAAAATTTTAATGTTTTTCTCTTATCTTTTTTATTATTTGTACTTGTGTTCATATCTCTTGTTCCACACCAATTGCATTAAATGTTAACATGAGTATATTTAAGTTTCGTTTCTGTCGGGTAGGGACTGCGAGTGTGTAACACACATTTATAAAACAATTTAAGAATTTTGTAAGTAGCAATTCACCAATTCCAATATTTCATTATCAGTGCCACACGAGGAAAAAGTCAACATGGTCAAAGTTACAGCCACATCTAGGGTTTTAGGGTTTTAGATTAGTGTTTGTGATCATCTCATTGTGGTGTTACTTGTTAGTAAAAGCATATTTGTTTGAATCTTGTGCTGCAGGTTATAGTAGGAAGTTTTCTTCCTGAAAGCTCCAAAGAAGCGGTGACAGCTAACCATGTAGAGCGATGAGTGCTACACCTAAGGTCACACGGTTAACCATGGCACGGGACCAAGCAGCTCACCGTCACATGGACCATGAGCGAGTCATCAGATGGGCCCGGGAGTCCAATGAATCAAGGTCATGAAAGTAGCCCTCAGGGCATGGCAAGCATGCCATGGAAGTGATCTTTTTGCAGCATCAAACGTTTATGAGCTAGCGGTTGAGGGGGGCCTTATTGTAATTGTTTTAGCCTATTCTTTTTCTGTAACTTATTAGCTAAAGAGTAAAGTACCCGATGCAGGTATTTTCATGCAATGCAATGCAGATCTTATCCATTTTAGATGGTTGTAGTACTGAAAGTTAACTTATTCGACGTGTAGCCGCCGTTTGTGTTATCTTATTGTCGTTTTAGATCGTTGTTTCTTTTAACTTTTAATGCCTTTGAGATGATCAATATAGTTTATCTCTTGTTAATAAGTAAACGGGTTGTCACTTATGCATAAAGGATTTCTTGTTTTTAAATAATTAGATATTTTATTGTTGTATAATCAATTATTCAACAAAATATTTCACAAAAAATAAAATCCTAGTTTTCTACTTAACTTTTTTGAAATAATTAACAAAAATATCTTTTGTACGTACTCTTAAAACCTGTATAATTTTTTCTATTAGAGGATTTATATTTTCAATCACTTTAAAAAATGCATTTTCTAATTAACTTGATATGACAAACTATAATTTAATAAATATAATATTGTTTTCATTAATGTCATCACCGCCGACCTTCAAGGCCGCCTACCGTTATAGTTCGTTGCCACTCACCGATCTGCTTACCACCCCCACCGACCCATTTGACCGTTAGGGTAATAAATACCCGATGCAAGAACTCCCTTTACTTGCTATTTGTATGTTTAATGAGCTAGAACGACAATCTAAAATTCCATTATTTTCATATCATCTCGGTACATTATTTTTTTAACGACAATCACTAAACAAAGGATCTTAGCAAGAAGCTAAGGCCAATAATAAAAGAAGTCGGCTACAATAAAAGATTCAAAGAATTCAATACTATATTGGAGCTTCTTGAGATTCCTTTTCTTTTATCATTTCAAGTTAAACGAAAGAAGGCTATCTATAAAATCATTATATTAAAAACTGACCCACTTGTTATATGAACCAGAACATAGAAACCACCTAAGCATATATAATAATAACAATGATAATAATAATAATCATCAAAATAAACCGAAGTCCTAACACAAGAAACATGAAGAGTATGTAAAATCCTCACGCAATTTCTAGTGAGAGTCAGCCCTTCATCATTTTATTTTATGTTAATCTCTTCAAATCTCAACAGTTTATTATCTCAATCGCCGGCCAGACGTTCGACGAAATGCCTCACTGAAATCTCATCAATGCGTCAACACCCCTTTTCTTCAGAGTTCAATCTGGTAATAATTGCCCTAAAATCTTAGTGTTTTTCTGTCAAATTTTGTTGCAATAGATATCTTGTTTCTCTGAGTAAATTTACGGCTTTCGTGTTAGTGTTTATCGTGAATTGGAATTATGATTATGAAGGTCAGAATGTAGTGATTGATGTCGTGTTTCTAAGGCTTCAGCAGTGCAATATTGCTTGATTGTAGATCTGTATAGAAACATTGGATTCGAAAGATACGCACTTAAATTCTACAATCGAAAGGGGTTTTGTCATTTTTTTTTCAAGTTCATCAATGGTTTCTTTATTAGTTCCAGTGATTAAGCTAATGTAGCTATTGAAACTTTCTTTGGGTATTTAGGGTTTATATCAATTTGAAGTTAAATGTGGATCGTCCACTGCCCACTGGACCTCACAACTCAATGTGTTACCTTTTATTAAAGGGGTTAAACCAAATGTTCAATAAAATCAAAAACTAATTTGATTCTTTGGTTATAGGTTGCACAAATGCTAAATATCATCTGGTTTGTGCTTTTTAGATGGTTAATTTCAGAGGGAATATCGACCACTAGCTCATTTGACAAGTAGTTGGTCACAGCTGCTGAAAAAACATTACATTCGTATTTTCGGCCAAAAGTTGCACCTGAATCATTGATTGCAAACTGTTAATGGGTGAATGATTTGTTATGCAAGTGTGCTTTTGGTAATTAGGCAAGTGCAAATACTTCACTAGTCTGTTTGTTGCTTTGTAGTTTTGTGGAACTAACTCATATATGCTTGAAAGAAAACTTGCATAGTTCATTGCTTTGAGTGAAATGAAGTAATAAATCTTATTTTCGTAAATACATCAAATATTGATTGTGATGAATATAAAAAGCATGTTCATTTGGGTCTTGATGTAAAGATTGTGTCGTATTAGTCTATTTCTTGTCTCAAAATCATTAAGGCTTATGGATTTCTTCTACCAGATTCATATGTACACTAACACACTACGTTATTGTGTTAGTGTTGACTATATATGATAATAATCAAAATTTAATATTGTTTTATGACATGGGTACCTCACAAAGATCAACTCAACCACTTGTTGAAGAGTAAACTAGCCAATAATCAATAAATTATAAAAAACAATGGTTTTGAAGAACTCAGAGGAGACAGTGGCAGCCAAAGGTTCAACTGAAAATGGGAATTCATCCGCTGTTGATGAAATTCAAATAAAAAACAAAGGATTGATTGTAGATCAATGGAGCTTTTGTTGCCCCTTATATCAATTCCAAAAGTTGAAGAACACAACTCAAAAGCTTCCATTGTCATGTCTGGAACTGCTAGAAAAGGTGAACGGGCCATCTGTAGGAGCGGTTGACATCGGCATTAGCAAAAGTTCATACTTTTTCCAAGTTGCTCTACCTGGTGTCAAGAAAGATCCAGGTGCATAATAAGCTTTCTTTCTTTTTTTTTTTAATTCATTTGGGTTAGGATACTTTAATTTTGTTGTAATTTTTGTAGGTCAGTTTAGCTGTGAGATCGAACGGAGCGGGATGGTTCATGTCAGAGGAGAAACATCAACAGGTGGAAAAACCGTTACTAGACATTCTCGAGTCTTTGAAATGAAATTTCAGCAGCAATCGCCACCTGGACCGTTCACTCTCTCGTTTAGTCTACCTGGGCCTGTGGATCCAAGGCTGTTTTATCCTAATTTTAGATCAGATGGCATATTTGAAGCCATTGTTATGAAATGCAAGTAATATTGTGTCTTTCGGTACTTAAGTGCATTTACAAGCTTTTCTTGTTTCCTTTTCCCTTTCAAGAAACTGTTTGTATTGTACAGGGATTAAGATAATGTCCACAGTATCAGTAAGTGGTTTAATTTGGGTTTGTTTTACATTAACTGAAAGTACTAAGCCTCCCACATAATAAAAAGAAACATTTGCACGAAATAAGGAAGCTCCTACACGAGAAAGTCAAACCCCATAATGCATATGTATGCTTCCACAAATAGCATTTAGGGATACACAAGATCTTTTGAGGCCCATACTTATACTCATTTAATTTTGTCCTTATATCTTCGAACTCGATACTTATTCTCACTCTGGAGTTTAATCAAGAGTTACCTCTTCACAACTTTACAATAATCTTTGATAGTATATGAATACCGAAAAACTTTTACATGTATAAAAATACCAGGCTCCATCTAGAATTTAGATTTAAGAAATTACAAATGATGTTGGTTGACTTGTGAGATTAGCGTACGGACTACGGAATGTAGATGTGGAAATAATATTATTTGTTTAGGTGGTGGGAAGTTGGACTTGTCAAGTGTCCCGCTCACTATTGCAAATGGTCATCCAGGATAAGAAAATGACTTTGACTTTTCTGATTGTTGAAAAAAAGATGTTATAATCTTGACTACTTGACATAAAGATCTAACTCTTGGTTTACTTAAAATGTATCTAATGTTGTATAACTTTTTTTTATTAACTTTTTAGAATGTCTCACGCATTTCTTCTTAACTAATTCGTAAATTTATACCACTGTTCGTTATGATATTAGAACGGTTAATCATTTAAAGAGAACAATCTTAACTACACATCATAATACCACGGTATGATATTAGAACGGTTAATCATTTAAAGAGAAGAATCTTAACTACACATCATAATACCACGACTACAAGTCCTTTAGTTCATGCTTGTTTAGCTAATTATGTAACATTGCATTCAACTTTGAATTTGAGATTGTAATAAAACATTTAAGCCCTAAATAAGAACCGTTTGAGTTTTGCATTTAATATCGTTTGATATGAATTAATTTGCTTTATTTTCATAATAATAGTACGAAAAGATTAAAAGTAACAATTTTCAATGTTTGACTTAATATTGACATAACAAATGTGATGATTAAAAAGATTAATGTATTCAAGTATTTCACATATGAAATTGAGTAATAGATGACCATATGAGATATCTATTTTTTCGATTGTCATAGGTTTTTCTAGTGTGGTTGGAAATGTAGGGTCATTATTGAATTGGCCGATTTGAGGGTTTTTGTGACACGTTTCCTTATTAAAGATACTGGTATAGAATGAGGAGCATGAAAATGTTAGTGAGCTTACTGTATAACTGTTCGTGAGATTTTAACCTAACAAGTTTTTAGGCTAAAAGAATCAAAACAGATGCCAACAAATGATGTCTATACTCATGTGAGATTTTATTTGTGTTTTTGAGATTTTATTTGTGTTTTGACATAATTCTACATACGATTGTTTTTTTTATTGTATATGTGTGAAACAGATTGAGTTTTGATGCTAACTCTATGTGAAACTTAGATTTTTGTTGCTTATATTTTGAGGAAACGAAAAAATCACCCGGGGGGGGGGGGGGGGGGTTTATTTTTGGAACTATTTTGTGTTTGTGCATAAATTTTTTTTGTGTAGAAATAAAGTGTTGATTAGGTAGTTCGGTAATGGCGAATTCAGATGGTGCATGTACGTGAGCCGAGCAACGTGTCCTACAATGCCCGAAATAGACGGCTACTAAATTACACTGTTGATCTACTATGATGGCGACCATCCTAGCAGCACATGATTTGCGAGAAGCCATTGATCAAGGAGGTGCAATAGAAGAAAGAAAGAACATGGAAAAGTCAATGATATTTTAGCGATTCTCGAAGATGTTTTGATTCAAATTGCAAAGCACCCAGGATGCCAAGATGCGTGGGATGCACTTTTTGTTCATTACTTGGGAGCTAAGAGGGTTCAACAGGTTAGACTACAAGCACTTAAAAGTGAGTTGGATACAATAAGAGGATGAAAGAATTAAAAGTGAGTTGGATTACAATAAGGATGAAAGAACTGAAAGCATTAAAGAGTTTACGGTAACTAAATAGAGTGCAATCAAGAATTAAAGTCTTTGGTCATCACTTAAAGACGAAATACTTGTGAGGAATTCTCTAAACTCAATGCCTAGAAAATTGTGACAACTCATATTTTTCATGTTACATTGTTTTCGTTTCCTAATTACTATTAAACCTAAACCCTAATCTACTTAAATTATAATTAACTAATTATTATTAGCATCATTATCTAAAACTTAAACTAAAACCAATATATAAAAACCCTAATACCCCCCCCCCCCTAACCGCCTCATTCCCTCTTTCCCACTCTCGGCATCAAGCTATCGAAACCCCCCAATTCCCTCGGTTCTATTCGATCGATCTCTCAACCTCCCTTCTCGGTCGCACTCTTGACTTTGATCCGTGCTTTAGTATGTTTCTTTTTCAATTAATGATCATGGGTTTTCTCGAATTCGATTAGTGCACGGGGATAGTGTTCGGCTAGGGTGTTGGCTATTTAGGGTGGTGCTCAGGTGGCGTGTGTGTGGAGAATCCATTCGAGGATCATGGGTTTCGGTTGTGGTTGGTGTGATACTTACGAGTACGCATAAGTTATGTGCGTGCATGTGTTCTAGGTTTCGGCTATGCATTAGTTTAATTTCGAGGAGCTAGACGATGATTTCATAGTTTAAAGAGTAAAAGTGTGTACATAAACCGACTGAACCGTCCAAACCTAAGTAAATCCCCGCTTTGAGATTTATTCTATCCAGTTCACGATAGTTGTTTGATGCCGCCGTGGTCTGACCTTTCATAGTTCTTGGTTTTGGTGATAGCGATTTTGGCTCTTCCGACCACCACCTCCTAACATCGGACCGGTCTTTGTTGCCGCCATGATGCTCGTGGTTGAGACCTAGTATTGTTTATAGGGTTGGGTAGGTTGGATCTTTTGTGACGGGATTGACTCTCTGTGTTGGTGCGGTGTCGCCTGCAATTGAGGCGATGCCGGCTCCACCTCCTCCATGGAGCTAAAGAAAAGCTGGTCATCTAGTCAAGGGTGGTGACTGACCAATGATTCTTACCCCTTTGATGAACACTACATGGCGTTAGTGATGATGACGACCACATCATTAATGAGCTTCCGCTGTTTCTGTTTAGATCTGACACAAATGAAGATGAAGATCACTAGTTCGTGATGATGATGATAAAAAATACCTCACCTGAGTTTGTTGTTGGTTTCATGTTCGTGTTGGTTTTATCACTCTCTTTTTTCGTTCTCTATTGGCATGTTGTATTGTCGTTGATGCAAAGTTGATGATGATGAACTATCTCTTATCTAAGACTAATAATATTATTTTGTTTGGTATGTTGTTTTCGTGTTAATTCTGACAAAATCCAAGGCGGTGATGACATAAGAGTGTAGCTGTTGCTTTGGCGTGGTATTGTTTTGCGGTTAGCAGCCGTAACCAACCCTACTGAGCCCGATTTGACGGTAGGTTGTTTTAGTTCGTGCATCACGCGGGAAACGCGCACATGGGGAACAAACTAGTTTTGTATAAAACAAATATGCTAGAAAAAATATATATGTATAAATGGTAGTTATCTACATATGATTGAAAAAGCTGAAACAATAAATAATCAATGCATATCGACCCATAGTTACATGCTAAGCTTCCAACGTTTCTGTTGGGATGTGACACAAACCCAAACCAATCATTTTTTATACTACAACCGTAAACTATCATAAACAAATAATCTAGACAATTGAGATCGATAGAGCATTAGATAGTCACGTGGTAACCCTCAAAACATGAGTCAATAGGAGACAAGCACAGTTCAATGACCTGGTAAATATTAAAGATATAGCTTAATTATTTATTGAATAAAATGATTTAAGTGTGGATTATACTAAATGCATGTTGGGATTGCTTATTTTTACCTGACTTTTGATTTATTAACTTCTGAGAAGTTAATAAGTCAAAAAAATGTTTGGCAAATCCAAAATAACTTTTCAAAACTGACTTTTCATATAGGGTAAAAAGAGGTTTGAGAATTAAGGAGTGAGTTACTTATTGACTTTTGAAAACTTCTTTTGATCCAATTTCCATTATACCCTTTTACTATCTCCTATTAACTCCTATCGTTTTTAAAATCATGTCTTTTTTTGTCATTTACAACATTTTAGTTTATAAGTTAAT